>BLBF01000041.1:19266126-19286498 GCA_015471245.1 Laticauda colubrina
ACCTCATTTGGTTTTAGAAATATATTTTGGTCTTCTAGCAAATGAGAAACCTTCCTTTTAATGCCATCTTAATTTAAATTAATTGATAAAAAGATCGTATATAGAGTACCATATGGAGAATCAATTTGGTATGGTATCAGTATTGTTCCATATATCCCATGGGTCATTAGATGATATTACCTAGGCTAGTCACTATTGATCTATAACTTTTTCTTGTCTTTGTAAGTCAAAGATGTAGCCAATAGAAACTGTACTCATCTATAGATTTGTCCTGAAGTATGAAATTGTATCAGAGCCCAGCTTTGCCCAGAAACAGTTGATTTCAACTCCTTTCATTTCCAGCTATTGCCTTTCCAAATTTGCTTATCTGTAGTATAATATAACATCTGTCATCTAGCAAGAGCATCTTCATATGGCAAACAGTACACAGAGAATATTCAATATAAGAATAACAGAGTTGGAAGGGCTGCCACAAAAAAGGAGTGTGTATGTGTGTGTGTGAACCTATTCTCCAAAGTGTCTGAAGGTAGGAAAAGAAGCAATGGATGGGAACTATTAAGGAGATAAGCAATCTAGAACTAAGGAGAAATTTCCTGACTGTCAGAACAATTAATCAGTGGAACAGCTTATCTCCAGAAATTGTGGATGCTCCAACACTGGAGGTAAAAAAAAAAAAAAGTTTGGACAACCATTTGTCTGAAATAGTATAGGGTTTCCAGCTTGATAGGACTATAAGACCTCCAACATCCCTTCCAATTCTGTTTTTCTGTTATTTTGAAGGAATCTTGAATATCTTCTTGTCAAACCCCCTGCTTGAACAGAAGATCCTATACCATTCTGGACAAAAGGCTGTCCAATCTCTTCTTGAGATTGAAGTAAAGGGTCTTCTTGATGTAACTGGATATATTGGATTGCAACAAATAGGGACAAGTCAGTCAAAGAAAAGAAAAAAATACAAAAAGCATCAAGATAAATAATATAACCCTAATCCAGCAGGGTTACTGATAGAATGTTGAACATTATGTATAGATATGACATATAGGCTGGATTTTTACATGTTTAGAAATTGAAAAGAAATTGGAAAGAAGAAAAAGCAGCAAACCCTGACATTAATATGACCTCTATGGTGCTCAGGGCCTGAACTCAACCCCAGCCTGCTCAACAAATGCTTGTTCTTTTGATTGATTTCATAAGGTTTTATTTTCCAGTGTAGCCATACAGAAAATTTCATTTTGGAGCACATTGTGAACTTTGATTTTTGTACATTTTTATTTGCTTTGTGTATAGGGGAGTGTTCGTTGTTATTAAAAAGTACCTATATAAAAATCTTTTAAAGATGCAAGTTTTGGAACTAAAATTTATAAGCATTGAATTTCAAAGCAATAAAACTCTCGCTGCTAGTTGTGCCAGTGGTATAGTCTCTGACCTTTCTTGATTTATCTTCTGTTGTCAACAATTGTTTGATGTGGTAAGGGCTTGTGATTTAGAACTCTAGTGGAGTTAATTTGCCCTGCTAAGTTTGAATGTAACCTCAGGCTTCTTTCAACAATTTCTTCTAAAGAATTTAAGTATTTGAAGCATACTAAACTTAGAATAAAAACAATGTTCTGGGTGTGCTTTGTGGCACCAAAACCAACAATGAGATTGGATCAAAGAAATAAATAAAATTGGATTTGCATGTGCATGTCTTGTTTAATTTTTCTTGCTTTTATTTTTTCAACATTTCCATTGTAGCCATTCTTTTGAATTTGCCATCCAAAATCCAAAGGTTAAAGAAAAAATGGCAAGTTAACGGAAAAATGGATGAATGTCTGTGCATGTGTAATTATGTTGCCATTCATGATGGACAATGTTCACATTGGGTGTGCACTCTGTTCACCCCACTGTTCCTACTTAGTGACAGAACAGAAATAATAAGATTGGAAGGGCACCATGGTGGTCTTCTAGTCCTAACCCCTGCTCAAGCAGGAGACTGTATACTATTTCAGACAAATGGCTGTCTAGTCTGTTCTTGAAAACCTGTGGTATGGAGCACCCACAACTTCCAGAGGTAGGTTGTTTCATTAATTAATTGTTCTCACAGTCAGGAAATTTCTCCTTAGTTCTAGGTTGGATCTCTCTTCAATGATCTTCCACCAGTTATTTCTTGTACTGTCACCAGATACTTTGGAGAATTGGTAAAGCCCTTCTTTTGATAAGTCTTCAAGTAATAGAAAATTGCTATCATATCACCCCTAGTCATTTTCTTCATTAGTCTAGACCAGGTGTCAGCAACCTGCAGCTCTGGAGCCACATGCAGCTCTTTGGGCCCTCTGCTGTGGCTCCTTGTTGGGTGATTCTACTACTGACTAGTCCCACCCCTCACTCTCCCCTCCCAGTCACTCCTGGCCTGAGAAGGTAAAACACAAAAAACAGAAATGAAACGGGGGAGGGGGGGGGGGAGAAAGAGAGACCCATTTCTCACAGAAAACACCAGGAGCCACAAAACCTGAGTAGGCATGCTTCCCCTGGGGGGGTCATGTGACTGGGTGGGAGTGACATTGAGTTGGCCATGCCCACCCAGATTTGTGGTTCTCAGTGGTTTTTTTTTCTGTGGGAAACAGGTCCAAATGGCTCTTAGTGTTTAAGGTTGCAGACCCCCTGGTCTAGACATACATAGTTTATCAAACAATCATTCATTGTATCGTTTAGCCTCCAGATCCTTTATCATCTTTGTCCTCTTCTCTGCATTCTTTTTAGGGTCTCAATATCTTTTTTGTATCATAGTGACCAGAATTGGATAAAGTATTCTGTAGGATTATACAGAATATACTGAATATGCAGTATAGCTGTAGGAATGTATCTGAAGCCTGGACCTCGTGTTCTCTAAAGAAAGACATGATTCACACAAGCATTAGATTTTCTCCTGCAAGGAGACTGTGTGCTCATCAAATCAATCTGATAAACCTTTTTGAAAATATTTGGGATACTGGCAATAGTTTAATTTCAATAAAAATCTCAGTTTGCATTATGGCTGTTAATAGTAGTGATTGCTCTAGCTTTAATGGAGAAAGAATACCTGAATCACTTAAAGTATTTGAGCTTCAAATACTTCGAACTTCAACAATTCAATGAAGGATGTTCACTAGCGGTTTTCACCCAAATTTGATAGAAATTATAATAATATGTCCCAAAAATTGTAATAAAAAGGGTAACTGGGTCCATTTTCAGCCCTATCTAACTTTTTGCATTGTTAGTCGTTTTTATCAGATTGATTTGATGAGGACACAGCTGGAGTCATCAGATGAATAGTATATATTAAGATTACAAATATTAGTTCAGAAACTGTAAACTGTAAACATGAACTTTAAACCACATGACATTTTAGTGTCAATTTAATTATTAGAATATTTGTATATTTCATATTTTTCATTAAGAGCACCCTCAAATGCATACTTATCGCTATTCTAACTTCAGTTATACTATTTTTCTCTTCTGCAATGATTCCCAGTGACTCGCACTTCAGAAATGTGAAAGCAATACAAAACATGTGGTGTTTATTTTTTAGGAGAGAATAATAATTCTGAAAGACATTTAAAGTTAAAGAGCTCCAAATTTTAGCTTCATTCCTATTCAGCAAACCACTGAATCCACTTGAAAGTAAGTATTTTTAATGAGAATCACATTTGGGGAAAGTTTTAAAAATGACATTTATATTCTGTGTAACTGCTTATTTCACCAATTCCATATGCAAATAATTATTTCAATGGAGATGTGCCAAATATTTTCTGACCTTTAAAAGTTATGCTTTAAATTTGGATTTAGATGCATCAGAAATCATACAAATGAATTGTTAAATATTTTCATCAATTCAACCATCACTACAATCTTGTGCCAGAAGTCCATTAATTCTGCACAAAGTTCAAAAAATGGGTTAAGATGAAGTGAAATTCAAGCTACTTTATCAATTCACAATTTATGGAAATTGTGATTCTTCAGTATAATAAGAATCTTATGTAGCAGCCTACCATCTCATAGAAATGAAAGTTCAGACTAATCATATGGTAGTCAGAGAAGAAAGTAAAAAGTGAAAATATATATAATTTCTTTTGTTCTTTTGTTTGTTGAGTAGGACAGATTCACCCTGCATTGACTTCACTAGAAAATATTGCCAATCTATTATCTTGTAAGTAATTGACAAATCAGATAAATAAATAAATAAATAAATAAATAAAATTTATTTTTGATCAGAGCAGAAGCCCTTGTTTTGCTTTGCTAATCTAAAATGTCGCCATGGGATGAAGTATCACAAGTGTGCTGATTATACTCAGTTGTATATTTATATCTCCATACTGTGTAGGTAAATGATGCTGTGGACATTCTTTTGCAGTATCTGGAAGCTGTGACGGCCTGGATGGGGAACAGACTTCAGCTGAGTTTTGGTAAAACAGAATGGCTGTGTATGGGACCCCTCTGTATCCAGAAATTTAGCATTTTTGGTCTTTGGTGGGGATTGCACTATGTGTAATCTGGGGGGGTCCATCTGGATTCATGGCTCCTGCTCAAAGAGTAGGTGGCAGCTGTGACTAGGAGGCAGACTAGGTGGTATTCAACAGGTTCTGACCGGTTCTACAGAACCAGTAGTGGAAATTTTGAGTAGTTTGGAGAATCCCACCTCTGACTGGAGATTTTACAGTATCCTTCCCCTGCCATGCCTACCAAGCCACACCCACAGAACCGGTAGTAAAAAAAAATTGAATCCCATCATTGCTAGGAGGGCTTTTTTCAGATTCATACTGTGGGCCAGTTACATCCTTTCTTAGATGCACTCTATGTGGGGCTACTCTGCAAAAGTATCCAAAAGTTTCAGCTGGTAAAGAATATAACTTTATGGACAATTTCAAATATAATGTAGCACCTCTGATTCATGAACTATATTGCATGCCAGTTTGCCTCTGGGTTCAATTCAAGGTACTGCTTAAGACCTTTAAAGTCCTACATGGCATGGGGCCAGGTTACCTATGGAACCATCTTTGTTCTATTACTTCAGCCCATCCTACCCAGTTAGGCATGGAAGATATATCGAGGACCCTATCAGCCAAAGAATCCTGATTGGTGGGGCCCAGGAAGTAAACTTTGTCTCCCCCATCCTGTGGAACATATTTTCCCCAGAGGCGAGGCAGGCCCCCACTTTCCTGGCCTACCAGAAAGGCATGAAAACATGGCTCCGCAGCCTTGCTTGAGGTGCAGATAACCCTGGGGCTGGTTAGCACCCTTAAAATCCTCCCCACCTTTTAATTAATTTTTAATATTGCTTGTCTCTTTTAAATTTTGTGTATAGTTTTTTAAAAAATATTTTATTTGTACACTGCCCAGAGGCCCTCTGGTCTATTTAAAATTTGAGATGGTCAGTTTTAAAATTTGATAAATGAAGAAAATAAATAAATGAACCCCCATTTTAAAATATAGATTCAGCCATTGGAAATCAGAACTAAATCAAACTGTTTTTTTTTAAATCAAAGCATAAAGAATCAATGCTATTTGCCTCCCTATCACCACTATCTCCACTACACACAATAAGATCCTTATGTAAAATGGGGATCCTGTTGTGTATTTTATCATAAAACATAAAGTAAACAAAATTTATACTTAGAGACAATGTAAATATTAGGAACATAACAGATGGTCTGATTCTTAAAAACCATAAGAAGATACACTATACTATATATAATATTCACATTTTCTTAAATGCCTGTTATGATATGACTATATCAAAGCTGATCTGAGTAGGCACTATAAAGATGCTAAGCCCTTTAACTGCCCTGAAGGCTTCTAACATAAGTTGGGATTGCATTTGTGATCAAGTCATTCCAGAGAAGAAATAAAAAAAGTAGAAACTGTTCATTCCTCTTTGAACTGCTAAACCTATGTCACTTTATATCTTGTGTGAATCATTCCCTGAACTTGAGAAGATGGCCCAAGGATAGCTTAGATTTATTTATTTATCTAGGAAGAAAGCATATATTAAAGTGCTTGAACTCTTCTGAGCTGTCATTGTGTTTATAGTACTTCAGAGAATGATTGTTCTGAGCCTGAGCATTTATTTCTATCACCTTGACAAAATCTTCCTGAAAAGAGAGTTGTTTTGCTATCCAAACAGGGATTTTGCTATCATTGTTATTGCTGTCTAGTGGATGGGCCTTTGTCCCAAGGCAGCATAAATTAAACTTTATTTTCAGAAAGAAATACTTACAGCACTGAGCTGATTGCACTGCACTTGTCCAGATGGATTGAGAAAGACAAATGCTCTAACAAGGAAATGAACAACCTTCTTTCAGCCAACTTGTCTTTGGCTTGTTTAGTGGTGCAGAGACCACAGAACATGAAATGACAATGCAATAGTGTCCACAGGACTAGAGGACTGGAATTGTTCTATTTTTTTTATCATTTAGAACATTTTTAAAAATTGAATTTTATTAAATACTTGCTAAAAATTATGAAAAATTATACTCTATTATTTAGTTGGATTACCTGGATTTATTATTCTCCCCACAAAGAAGTTCAGAAGATGCAGACAATGACTGGTTAATTCTAGACTATTATGAGTTTAGGTCTGGTAACAATCATAGATGGCAGATCTATAGCACTCCACAGTTTGTGAGGAGGAGGTTCTATTATTTAGCCTCTTATAGCACAATCTACAAGAGAACATCCTAATTAAACATCCTAAAATCTGTTTAAAACAAATGTTAGTTCTCCTGTTATTCCAGAGACGGTGCACTTTCTTTTAGCATGAAAAATGACAATTCATAGCAACTTATCTTATACCATATCATATCCATATACTGAAAACTTCCAAAAATGTACCTCAGGGAGAATCAGGAATTCATCATCTTTAAATTCAGCTTCACTGAGTAGACACTTGAAATTTGGAGAAAAACTCCATAAGCATTCCTAATTAACACTTTCCACACTCTGCGAGTTGTTAAAGACATATTGACAGTTATATACTGTCATATTTCTGCATGCACAAATTTCCCTTTAGGAACCGAACTGATCATAGTGCCTAGTCACACAGGGATAAATTTTAACTTTTAAAAAATAATAATCTAAGCTTTCTTCCTGGATTTAATGACCTGAAATGGGAAGAACAGTTAAGTGGAGAATCCCATGACAATCCATCCAGCATATCCTCTAGTGAAGTCACCTCATTAGTCCTGTTTTTATTGGAGGGAGTAGAAGATTACTTATAGTTTAGTAATTATTCTTTATTAGGAGAGATCCTCTCCTCCCCTATCCTCCCTACAAAATACCACAATAAGTCCAAAATTAAACAAGCTTGCTGTTTAATGGCTCTCGATGATTAAGATCAGTTGTTGCCAGATAATCAGTCAGGGGATATATAAGGTAAATTCTTTCCTTTATTCTGAAGTCAGAAATTTGATAACTGAATTATGGTGGCAAACCACTGAGAATTCACAGCATAATTTACCTCAGGGTTTTTGTGAAGGAAAAAAGAGTAAAAACCAAACAAAAAACCTCTTCAGCCAACTCTACCTCCTCCCCACTTCAAATAGATTGTGACTTCCTCCAAGTCAACTTTCTGCAGATCTATCTTCACTCATCATGCTATTGTAATCTGGACTGTTGCCTTTGTTGTCCCAATAGATTAAAAAAAAGAAAGTCCTGGATCAATTTCTCTGATTTAGCATTGATTTTTATACTGAAAAATGTCATGGGACCATGACTCATTTGAGACATGTTGAATTTTAAGTCCAAAGACTTCCCTAATTTATTTGCAGTGTGGTAATTGTCTGGCCTCTTTCCAATAGAAGATGGCTATGCAATGGTGTCCTATATCCAAGCAAGACTTCATTTCAGCCCTTTGCTCCCAAGCTTTGAACTATCTTAAGTGACAGTTCCCTATCCTCAAGCTGGTTTGTAAAAGGTCATTACAGATGTCACATTGTCAGGACAAATGTCCCCAGAGATTGAAAGCAAGCATAGTGTTTCCTTTCTGTTTTGCTTGGTTGCTTGTTGACATCAAAGTGAGCAGCTGCATCATGTGCTGAATGCTGGCAGTTGCCAGCAGAAATTACTCAGCTTAAATTAATGCAGCTATATCTATTCTACTGGGTCTTAACACTCAAGTGGATCACTAACACTACTATTTAGTACTCTGACCTACTGACATATCAGTGATAGTTGAAGAAGAATGTGGATAGGCTATTGGTTTTTTTCAAAACTGTTGCAATAAATTTTTTGGGAGTGGGGATTGCCAAGTTTATTAGCATCATTTAATTCATCTAACTGATCCTGTTTATCCAAATATCCTTTATCTTCTAGAATTCTATCTGTATAAGCCTTCTGAACATAGTAACATAAGCAGAGACTTACTAGATTGTGCCAAAAGGTTTTCTATCAGCATCCCCTGTCACCTACTGGTCAAATGGATGCACTTGAGAAGTCCCCTCACATAGACTAGAAGAATTAATAGCTCTTTTCACAAACCAGGCTCTGTAAAAAGCAGATACCACAATGTGGTGGAATGAAGAGCCAATGAGTAGATAAGCTCTTGGATAATTCATTTCCAGATGAGGAGAGGATTTGAGATCACCCACAAATATTCCAAACAGTTGCTCTTTTTGAGCAGCCCTTAAAACATCAGTCTCTGTCAGGTTTAAAACTTTAGAGAACAAGGGAATAACCATCTGCTAAAACTGTGGTCAGCTCCTTTGAAAGGACACTATACTTCACATACTTCTTTTTCTAATCTCTTTTGGAAATGTGTGATTTTTCAGTTATCAGGTATTTTTGGATTGACAGGTTTGACAGCACCAGATGAGTTTCCTTAAATCCTTAGCAAAAAGAACCCCACAAATTTAAGAACTTTAAAAAATGGGGGTGGAATGGGATAAACAGCAAAAGGATGATTAAAACTTTTAGAAATTAATCTATTTGAAATAAGATCTTGAAATTAATTATAAAGAATACTTCCCAAGGAAAAATGTTTTTGTTTTGAATTAATAAAAAATATAACAAGATAAGATTTGAAACATTAGACACTAGAGAAAATTAGAGGGAACTAAGAAAAACAATTAAATAAAATTATAGGGACTTGTCCAGGAAGTCATCGGGGTCAACATTGCCTTGAAAGTAGGTAAAGGTAAAGGTCTCCCTGCCCAGTTGTGTCCTATCCTAGGATATGGTGGTCATCTCAGTTTCTTGGTTTTGGGAGCCAGCTTTGTCAGAAGACATTTTCTGCGGTCATGTGGCCATCATGACAATATGCCAAAGACATGTGCTATTACCTTCTCAATGAAGTGGTACCTATTAATCTACTCATATTTGCATGCTTTTGAACTGCTAGGTGGGCAGCAACAGGAGCTCACCCTGTTGTGTAGTGCTTGGGTCTCAAACCTGGGCTATCAGCTTTCCAGCTGACAAGCTCAACATCTTTAACTAATGAGTCATTGTGCCCCAACTTGAAAGTACACCCTGAAAAAAGTTGAGTTAGGCTGAGAACAGGAAAAAAAACCCACCATCTCATTTTGTAGAAAAAAGTAATGCAACTAGTTATTTTACATGTTAATAATTACAAAGAAGCTGATTTCTTACCTATTTACTATTTTTCTTAATAAAAGAATGGAAAAGGTTACATTTGGAGGAGGAGAGAAAAAGATACAGCTACCTCACCCAACCCACCATCACTCAAAACTAGGCACACACGCCCCTAATTACCTCAATTCAAACTATAACTGGCCTTAAATGCAAGCTACTCAATGCAAGAAGCCTTGTGAATAAAATACCTGAATTTCTCCTCTTACTAAATATGGCTAAATTCGACATCATATTTGTCTGTGAAACATGGCTCAATGCATCTCTCCCTGACTCCATTACCACAGTAAGAGACTATCATGTTTACCGATCAGATCGTGAAATCCATAGAGGAGGTGCTGTTGCTGTCTTCTATAAAAAGCCCTTACATCTAAAAAACATTCAAGTTATCCAAGAGCTTGCTCTTCCTGAGACCATCGTCTGTGAACTGTCCTTAAATATCACATTTCAGACTTCCGGTTTGCAAGGCTTCGGCGGTGGCAGGAATCTGCGATTGTGCGCAGTTTCTGCTGTGCTCGCCACTGGAGTGTCCTCAATCCAGCTTGATTTGGGGGCTATAGTTACCTTGTAGAGGTAACTGAAGATAGGGGAGATCCAGCAGGGGTCTGGGGGAATCACAATCCCCCTCCTCAGCTGTCTTAACTCCCTTTTCCAAAAGTGGTGGAGCGGCGGTCAGCAATGGCTGCCACAAAGAAGCTTTCATCCGGATAAGAATGTGCAGGAGGAAGCTGAGAAAGTGAAAGTTTTTTGCTAACCAGGATAAGAAGTAACATTTAAATACCCTGGAATTTAAGCTTCATTAAAGATACATCATTCCCGACGAAGACGGAAAAAGCGGAGAATGAAAGTTAAAAGGGAAAGTTTATTTTTTCTCACTCTCCTTCCTTACGGTGATAGCAAATGAATGGAGAAATCGGAAAAATCCATTTTGGAATCAGCAGGTAATCTTGAAAACTGAAGCCAAGGGGACAATAAAGATTTCTGAGCATCGGGGGGGTGGGGGGAGAGAACTCTTTTTTGGTATAAGTGGGAAGGGAGAGGAAAATAATAAATATTAAGATTTTGTTGGAGGAGGCTGCTTGGAATTTATAAGAACAGAGCGAAACTGTAACAAGACTTCTAAAAGATATATTTTAATTGGAGTTTGTCACTGAACTTTTACTCCAGGAAAAGAAAGTATAAAAAGAAGAAAGTGCTAAATGAAATAGTCTGTGTATATTGGATTGCTTGGTGACTTTGGGACTTTTGGAAATCATTATTTGGAAGATTAAAAACATTTGGGTTGTATTAAAAAAAACTTTTTACAATGGCACTACTTGTTGATGAACTGAAAATTGAATTTAAAAAGCTAAAAGAAGAGGAACAAGAAAGGAAGGGCTCTTCTGGATCTGTTTTCCATTTTTTAGAAATGGCGATTTATACCTACCAGAAACTACAAGAACAAGAAGACTGGGATGAAGAAGAAGCCATCTTTAATGAACAAACAACTTTAACTGGAGAAGAAAAGGGAAAGAGGGGAAAAAGAATGGAGAATTTAAGATTTAGAAAAACAACCAAAAAAGGGAAAGGTAAAAAATCAATACAATGTCAGAAAGCGACAGAAAAGAGGAACACAGAAGAAGGTGGAGATTAAGAAGGTGGAGATTAAGAGACAAGGGGGTAAAAAGGCAGGATTGGAGAAGAAAGGAAAGGAAAAAGGAAAGAGAAGTTACAAAGGTTTAAAACAAGATGTAAAGAAAAAAGATTTATTTAGAGATAGTGGGTAAGAATATGATTAAAAAAGAGATTCTGCGAAAGTACACAAGATTGTATTGTTGTATTTATATTTGAAATAATGTTAGAAAACTGGATTTAATAATAGAGCTTAATTTGCTATGGATTATTGTTTTAAGCCCATGTCACACTGAACCAACGGATGCAAAGAGGATGTAAAACGGACAAAAAACCTTGCCATCCGTTGGTTAATGCGATGTATCCGTTCTGTACTCACTGCCTCCGTTTTGCTTCCTCTCTATCCATCCAGCATCCGTTTATGGATGTTTCATCCGCTCCAAAAGTTTTGGGCTACCTAAAACTTTTGCGCGGAAAATGTATCCAGTTCGTCCATTCTGCACCCGCTACGCACCCGCTACGCATCCGCTACGCATCCACTGTATCCGCTAGGCATCCGTTGCGCATCCGCGCAACTCCATCCACCCGGACGTAGGGAGGAAGCGGAACGGACGCAGAAGGGATGCAGAACGGATGCCTAGTGGATGCAGAATGGAAACAAAGCGTTTAAAATGGAAAAAACATTCGCAGAGGGGACCTATCTCGGATATTAAGGATGTCTAGAGGATGCCTAGAGGATGCCTAGCGGAAAACCTATACTGCCTATAAAAAGGGGGAGCAACTCACCTGCATCGCACTTTCAGAACAGCAGCCCAGCGGTGCAGACCTCTGCAGCCTTCATCTGCCTCTTCCTCTTCCACAGCATCCAGTCATGTCCACCGTGGATTGTAACAAAGTCCTTTCGGCAGCCACCATCATTCTGCAACAGTGCGAAGCCATCTGCAGGCTCTGTGAACACTACTGCGAGAAGAAAAGGAGCCACCCAAAAAGAGTCTGGGTCCGAAGATGGTTCGCCAGAAGAGCAGAGGACGGACTGTACAACAAGCTGATGGTGGAGCTCAGGAGCGAAGACACTCGGGCGTTCCAGAACTTCATGAGGATGCCTCCAGCCATCTTTGACGAAGTTGTGCAGTGGCTGACATCCAGGTTGACCAAGGCAAACACCAGCTTCTGGCCCAGCCTGGAACCTGGGCTCAAGGTGGCACTCACTCTGCGCCACCTGGCCTCAGGGACCTCCTACAGGAGCATACAGAACGGCTGGAGGGTGCCATCCAACACCATCAGCATTGTGGTCAGAGAAGTGGTGCAGGCCATCATCGAAGAATACAAGGAGGAGCTCCTCCAGTACCCCTCCACTGTAGAAGAATGGAAGAAAGTTGCAGAGCAGTGGTATCAGAAGTGGAACTTACCACACACCGTTGGAGCCATAGATGGCAAGCACTTGGCCTGCAAATCTCCAGCCAACTCGGGGTCCACTTATTTCAACTCCAAGGGCTTCTTCAGCATCATCCTCTTCACCATGGTTGATGCTGACTACAAGTTCATGTACATCGAGTTCATGTACAAGTTCATGTACATGCTTCAGGCATCGGCTCATCTTCAGATGCCCAGGTATACAACGCCAGTCACCTCAAGGAGGAGCTGGAACGCAACCTCATCGTGGGCTTCCCAGATCCAGAACCCCTGCCCAACGACATACAAGATGTGCCCTACTTCATCGTGGGGGATGACGCCTTCTCCCTCACAACCTACCTCATGAAGCCCTACACCTCCAGACTCCTCACCCGTGAAGAGAGGATCTTCAACTACAGGCTGTCCAGGGCAAGGCGGGTGGTGGAGAACGCCTTTGGCATCCTGGCCAACAGGTTCCAGGTACTTCTCACCACCATGCAGCATTGCCCAGAGACCGTCAGGAGGATCATGGAAGCTTGCTGCATCCTGCACAATCTCATGTGCACCCGCTACCCAGTCTTGCAGAACAGGCTCGTGGACCTCCAACAAGGCAATGGGGACATGGAGCTTGGGGAATGGAGGCAAGGGCGAAACCTGATTGACACTGAGGATGTGCAAGGCCCCAACAGAGCCTCACATGAAGCGAAGAAGCAGCGCAACCTCCTGAGACAATGGTGCAACTCCCCAGCTGGAGCAGTGGAGTGGCAAGACAGGATGGTAGATGCTTCATGGATGATTCCTTCAGCCTGTCTCATCACACGGATGAGATTGGGCCATGTATGTTTGGTTGGCCTACAATGAACAGGGCGTTTAATAAAGAGTTGTGTTTATGTTGACATGTGTGGATAATTATTACATTATTATTGATAATAAAGGGCTGTAGGTGTGGCACCTGGGAGGGTGGACCATACAGTCCCACTATGCTTGCACTGGAGGTTTATATTTCCCATTGCTATCCTAACCCATCCCACAGCTATTACCCATTCCACAGGTATCCTAACCCATCCCAAAACTATCCTTACCCATCCCACAAGCATGCAAAGGCTTAAACCATTTCTAAAAGTTTCCAGCAAGACTTTATTAAAAAAAAGAAATGAAACAAGTGTGTGAATCATAAATAGACTTTATTAACAACAAGCTATAAAACAAAAATGAGACTCTGGCACTCCTCTTGATCGCTCAGTCTCAGGGGTGAAGGGTGCAGGTGCTGTGGAGGTGGCTGGTGCTGGAGTGCTTGTCATCAGCTCCTCCAGAAGCAGAAGCAGCAGAAGCACCAGCCCCAGAAGAGTGAGCCCGTGCTGCAGAAGCCCCAGCAGAACCAGAGTGAGGGCCAAGGGGCGGGATGGTAACCCTGTCCCTCTTGCCAGGGCTGGCAGCAGATGGCTGAGGCTTGCTGTGCTTCCGCATGGTTGTGGGGTTGCTGGCTGGCAGGGAGGCTGGCAGGAACCAAGGCTGGCAGGAAGGCTGGCAGGGAGGCTGGCACTAAGGCAGGCACCAAGGCTGGCAGGCAGGCACCAAGGCTGGCAGGAAGGCTGGCAGGAAGGCTGGCAGGCAGGCAGGCACCAAGGCTTGCAGGAAGGCTGGCACCAAGGCAGGCACCAAGGCTCGCAGGGAGGCAGGCACCAAGGCTGGCAGGAAGGCTGGCAGGCTTGCAGGCAGGCAGGCACCAAGGCTGGAAGGTAGGCTGGCACCAAGGCAGGCACCAAGGCTGGCAGGGAAGCTTGCAGGCAGGCAGGCACCAAGGCCGGTAGGCAGACATGAACCAAGGCTGGCAGGAAGGTAGGCAGCAAGGCTGGCAGGCAGACCGGCTGGCAGCAAGGCTTGCAGGCAGGCTGGCAGCAAGGCTTGCAGGCAGGCTGGCAGCAAGGCTGGCAGGCAGACATGCAGGCAGGGCAGGCAAGGCAGTCAATGTGTCTGGCAGCAGGTCTTTCCTCTGAATGGCGACCTGCTTCCGAGCTGCTTCCGTTATATCCGCGGGGCTGACGCAATGCATCCTCCCCGCATGTGCAGTTAATGCCAGGCATTCATTAGGCTTCCGCTGTGCATCCGCTGTGCATCCGCTGTGCATCCGCTGTGCATCCGCTGTGCATCTGCTGTGCATCCGCTTCATCCGCTCTGCATCTGCTGTGCATCCGCTTCATCCGTTCCGCGTCCGCTTCGCTGAGGCCCCCCGGAAGCCCTGTGGTTGCGCCATCCACTCCCATCCCCTCCCATCTGCTGGGTTTCCGTTCCGCATCCGCTTTGCATCTGCCCTGCGTCCTCCCCGCGTCCATGTTATCCACTCCGGTTATGCAAATTTTTGCCCCTTTTGAGAGCGGATAACAACGGATGGAACATTTTGCTTGTCCACTGTGTCCTTTTTGCATCCGTTGGGCAGTGTGACATGGGCTTTAACAACTGCCTTGATCTCATCTTCTTCCATAGTTTGAATTCAATTTACAGACTACAAATTAAAGAACCCTTTTCCAACAGTGACCACAGCATGATTGACTTTTATCTCAACATCCGTCCACACAAAAATCAACACAACAATGTGATCCCCAATTATAACTTCAAAAAAGGCAACTATGATCTTATAGACAATGATCTCTCATCCCTTGATTGGCAATTTCTACTCACTAGATGCAGTACTGTTGAAGACCATTAGACCATACTTTTACTTGAAGTCAAAAGAGTCATCAAACTATACATACCAATAATAACTCCAAAAACCAGAAAAAACAGATTACCCATAACCATAAGGAAGCTTCAATCCAAAAAGGGATCACTTTGGTGGAAAAACAAATCTGGTCACATTGCCAACTTCAAAAGCCGATACAAAAATTTATGCCACCGGATAAAGATTGAATGCACCAATTATCACATTAAACAAGAGGAAAACCTTCTATGCACCAATTCCACCCACATGTTCTACAATTTTGGAAACAACAAACTAAAAGACTCAAGGTCCATCTCACCCCTGAAAGGGTACCTAAAAGGTACCATTTACCCTAATGGTAGACTGCAGTGACACTATTAAAACCAACCTCTTTAACACATTCTTTGGCTCAGTATTTGTAAACAGCAATGGATCATGCCCAGTATTTCCTAGTCGAACCACAGACAACTACAATGATCTAATACATATCAATTTTACAGTAGACAATGTTGAAAAAGCACTACACAATCTAAAACCATCTCTATCTATTGGACCGGACGGAATATGTGCCTACTTCTTAAAAAAGCTTATCCACTGTCATTGCCGAACCTCTAAGCATAATATTTGAAAAATCTTTCAGGACGAGCTCCTTGCCAAAACTATGGTCGCAAGCCACAGTCATCCCCATCTTCAAAAAGGGAGACCCCAGCCTAATTGAAAATTAGAGACCAATCTCTTTATGCTGTGTCACCTGTAAAATCATGAAATCAATTATTAACCAAACCATTATCCACCACTTAAGGACAAACAACCTACTCACTAATAAACAATTTGGTTTCAGAAAAAACTATCCTGCAATCTGCAACTCTTACACTGCCAAAACATATGGACTACACAACTCGATCAGGGCAAAGCAATAGACGCAATCTACATAGACTTCTGTAAAGCCTTTGATACAATGGTACACATCCTAAAACTAAAATCTTATGGTATATATGGACACCTGCATAACTGGATAGAAGCATTCCTGTCAAACAGACAACAAATGGTCAAAATTGGCAGCGTCTTATCAAATTATGTACCTGTCAACAGTGATGTCCCCCAAGGCAGTGTTCTTGGACCAACTCTCTTCATATTCTACATAAATGACCTCTGTGATCATATTAAGAGCAACTGCATTCTCTTTGCTGACGATGTGAAGCTATTCAACACCACAGACAATACTGCTACCCTTCAAAAGACCTCGACTATGTATCAGAATGGTCAAACAAATGGCAACTTCAAATCTCAACAAATAAATGGTCTGTCTTACTTATTGGCAAAAAAAATCAGAAAATAAAATACAGGCTGAATAGTCAAGACCTTGTTGATGATCCAAACTTTGTCAAGGATTTGGAGTACAAATCTCTAATGATCTTAGTGTTAGAGCCCAATGTAACTACATAGCCAAAAAGGCATTAAGAATTGTTAACCTAATCTTATGTAGCTTTTTCTTTGGTAATATTACACTACTAACTAGAGCATACAAAACAGACCAATACTCGAACACAGCTAGACCAATATTGCTAGACCAATACTCGAACACAGCTCATCAGTCTGGAACTCACATTATGTATCTGATATTAACACAATTGAGAAAGTCCAGAAATATTTCACAAGAAAAGTTCTCCACTCCTCTACTCGTTGCAGAATACTTTATGCCACCAGACTTGAAATTCTAGACCTAGAAAACCTAGAACTATGCCACCTTCGGTCTGATCTAAGTATAGAATATAAAATCATACATTGCAATGTCCTACCTGCCAATGAATATTTCAGCTTCAACCATAACAATACAAGAGCAAACAATAGATACAAACTCAAGGTTAACAGCATCAAACTTGACTGCAGCAAATATGACTTCAGCAACAGAGTGGTCAGTGTTTGGAATACTCTACCTGACTCTGTGGTTTCTTCCCCAAACCCCCAAAATTTTAACCTTAGACTGTCTACTATTGACCTCACCCCATTCCTAAGAGGTCTGTAGGGGGGCATGCATAAGCGCAACAATGTGCTTACCGTCTCTGTCCTATTGTTTCTTTTATTTTTCTTATATGTATCCATGTATTCATAACTATGTTTTCACTTATACCTATTATTTTGTAAGCAATTGACAAACCAAATAAAATAAAATAAATAAATATTACATTATTCTTTCTTAATCTAGTTTGATATGTGTTGTGTGATCTTCTTGTTCTTCATATCATCCATTCCCAAAGCCTTCCTGAACTCACTATATTAGTCTGATCTAGAGCATAGATCCTGTTGATCCAGTCTAAATTCAAAGATTTCTCAATATAGCTTATTATCAATTCTTTATAAATTGAAACTTGAAGGTGAACCTTTGAATTTCAAGTTTTGGTGTCGGATATGGAGTGATTGACACATCCCTATTGAATATTAAACTTTTTGAAAGGAATATCTTCATATGCGACCCAAATACCCCTTTATTTTTTATTCCCTCTTGTGCTTTGCTTAACTCAAAATGGATGTTGGATATATTTGGATGTAATTATCATTTTATTATGGCTACAATATCACAGCTACAAATCTATTATATATAGAACATTATAATTCTTTGCTGATATCCAATGGTCAACTGGATTTTTGCAGCATAAATATTGTAGCCCTATTTTTAAGTTCCTCAGAGATTTGCTTTCTGTTAATTCTATTTTAATATTTGCTTTAACAGTGGATAACACTTTTTGTTCAATGTCTATGTCAGTAACTTTTCTGATGCTTTCTGATGATTCTTAAGCATTATGAATGAGAAATTCACTTAAATTATATCAAATGACATACTGCTTTTGCTAGTTTAAAGTTTACACTCAATAGGAAACTAAGATGTGAGTTATGGTCATTCAGGAGAATCTGAGCACGTTCATGTTCAAACATTGTAATTCCAACCCCATACTCAATCCATAAATATGTATACATATTTATCCATGCTATAATAATATAATGCTGCATTTCTCTCCACTCTATTAACTAAAAGACAGGACACCTGTTATATTTGTTTGTATAACACTAAGTTACATTTATTTGTATAGCATTTGTACCTTCGAAAGGTAAATAAGGATTTCTTTTTTGAAAGGTAGTTGATTGAACAAATCACCATGGCTTAAGTTCTTATTAGAGAGAATGCTACGTGTTAGGGTGGTTTCAATATCACAAAGGCAGCACCTATTATCAATGAGCTAGACCACTGTTATCTCTTATATTATTTAATTTAAGAGAGAGATGAAAGAAAATATGAGGGCCATGGATTTTGGCAAGAGCTGTACATCAAACAATACGTAGTTTCATTCAAAGTCTAGCGCAAAAGTGGAAGAAAAAGTGGAAGTGGAAGAAAAACCATTACTTTATGTGCACCTTACAGAAGTTTGTAAGTAAGGCTAGTATGAATATTTCTACCTGGAAAAAACATTCCTTAGCTACATTCTCCCCAAAATTAATTTTCCTCCACTTATGCAAAACTTGGTCATTAATATTTACTCTGCTTAGCAGCCACACAAGCAGTAGCATATTCTAGATTCTAAATTATATTCTCCTTTGCTATTTTTCCCCTTTTATTTATTTATTTGAATTTTTTAAATTACCCATCTCCTACTTTTTAATACTTTTGTTTTGATATTCTTATCCCTCTGCTCGGTTTATTGAATAATTTAAGCAAAACACCTATAGTGAAACATTAATTTTTAAGAAGCAAAGCCTAAGCATGTAGGTGATTCATTATTGCAGCTATTCTGGAGCTCAGAGAAAGCTATGCAGAGAGACATTATTGTGGAAATGGCAATGTCTAGGCAATCAAAGTTCCAATTCTTTTTGCACACATTTTGAATGTTGAGATTTATTTTGACATAATACAATCACCTTTTCTCCACCCAGAATCCTATAGTGAATTCAAGCCACCTCAGCACTTGAGACTGTTAATAGTTTTGATTCAGCACTAATTCACATTTACTAATCTTGCGTCTGCAGTCCGAAGTAGTACAGTGTGGTATCAGGTATTTCAGATGTAATTGCTGATCAATGTTCCTTCTTGCTTCACACAGTAACATAAATAGCCAATTGAAATTCTCAGTTCTGGATTTATATGCATTTGTTCTTAACACTTTCTCTTGTACAACAAGAATTAACCCCTCTGTCTCTTTCAATTTTCCTGCTCTTGGTCATTGCCAGGTCTTGTTATCTGCTTTGCCTGCTAGTTTTTTAATCTATCAGCCATATAATACTTTGCCTTGCCATATCTCTTTTTTATTCTTCATTTGGCCTTTCTTGTCGGACAATTTGGTCTCTCTGGTATTCAGTGAGCCTTCATGGTTTATTAGCTACAGTATATCTTTTTCACTGTCGTTCAGGTATTCTTCCAATGCTCTTTTTTCTTGTTCAGCTCATGTATTTATAATATTCCAGGCTCCCCTATGCTTCTTGGTTTGTCAACATCACTTTGTGAATAGAAGGCAGGATTCATTGTAATTATTTTTCTGGTCTTCCTATATAGGGCTTTTAGTTCTATGTGAATCCAGTTCACTATTCCAGCTGTGTATCTAATGAGTGGAATTGCTCAGGTGTTAATTGTCTTGATTGTATTTCCTCTACTGAGTTTGGACTTTAACATCTTCAATCTCACGCTGTATTCATTTTTAACCTTCTTCTTGACTTCAGTATGCTTGATGTTGTCAACTTGAAGGCATATTTGTAGTGATCCATACTCTTGATATTATTGCCATATGGCATCTTGAGTCCTTTAATTTTCACTACTGTTTCCCTATTGATGGTAAAGGTAGCACATCTGTCCAATCCAGTGTTCATTATTATCATTAAAGAATATTTAATTCAAAAGCCATGTTTCTTAATGTGCCTTGCTTACTGAAACAACAGGGGAAACTACTCATAGGAAAATGTTAACATCTTTCATACAACCTTTATGAGCTGTGGCCTCAGCTCTGATTGATTGTTCCCCACCTCCTTTCCCCATGACTGTTAGAAAGAAAGAAAGAAAGAAAGAAAGAAAGAAAGAAAGAAAGAAAGA
>BLBF01000041.1:19291350-19343685 GCA_015471245.1 Laticauda colubrina
ATTCTATTCTATTCTATTCTATTCTATTCTATTCTATTCTATTCTATTCTATTCTATTCTATTCTATTCTATTCTATTCTGAGGGAGATGAGTGGTTTCTAAATGTGATATACAGTTTATAAAAACAAATAACTAAGTAATTCTCTTTCTGATACTTTCTTCTTTGAAGTGGAAGGGAAGCAAGACAGGTCTAGCAAAATGATTTTGAAATTAGCCCAAAGGCTGCAAGTAGCTTAAGAATCATAGGTTACTCACCTCTGATATTGTTTCTTTGTTCCATTAGTAGGCTGAAAATTTTGAGCAGAGTGTTGATATTGGTCATGATTTGTGTGTCTCGTGAATACCAGTTTATTCAACCAGATGAGATCCCTCTGAGATTGACTCAGTATTCTTATTTTACATGATGTAGAGGAAAAAAAAATCAAATCTGAGCCAACAGTCCACTTGGATTGTGCACTAGTAGGTTTTCCTTCCTTCCCCCTCTGAAATTGAGAATGTTGCTTCATTGCCTAGCAAAGATTTGGACAGATTTGAAGTATCTGAATCCTGAACAATACTTATTTTTACTTATTACCTTTGATATCAGTCATAAGCCTAAGAATGTCAACTCAAATCTTATGGAAATGAACCACCAGTGATGGGGAAATTGTATCAAGCTGACAGTTACACACACACACACACACACACACACAAACACAGACATTGCTTTTTTCTCCCTGTAAATTGTCATGCGGAGCTAAACATTTTGGTTACACAATATTTTGCTTACCTGCTAATGAGGGTAATCAGAAGGCCGTATTAGCAGGCAGAAGGTGGATGCAAGGGGTGTAGCTGGCATCCAAAGAGGCAGGGATACCAGGCAATTAGAAATAATTGTGGGTGATGGAGCTGATACACAATGAGACTCCTGCTCCACAAATGTCAGAATGTTTTCCCCAGCTGCCACTAGAATATATGGGAGCAATATAATCCTCTGTATTCTTAAATGCATTAAAACTATGGCCTGTTTTTCAGAAGGAGGGAGGGGGTTGTAACTGTTTATCCTGTCCGTCCATCTAAATCACACTTCCTAGGCATGCAGCAGTAAGACCTAAAGGGAAATAAACTTTTTAATCTCTTTCAGAACCCAGAAGATTCTTCACATCATAAAATACTTCAGGTATGAAATGAATCACTTCAAGGTGTCTTCTCTGGCATATTGCCAAGCACAGAAAGAAAACTGTTCCTGGGTTTGTTTGTTTTTCCTTTCCCCCCCCCCCCCCAATAGCATATAATTTCAGGTTATTTTGGCTAATATGTAACGCTTCAAAAGTAGATTTTGCAACAAAAAAACCCCTAAAAAGCATTAGAACTGTTACTGCAGCCTTTCCCAGCTTGGTGCCCTGCAATGTCAGTTTACAATTTCCTCCTTTTATGAATCAGGACAGATAGAAATTATGGTAGTTGTCGTCTGATGCACCAAGTTGGGAAATTTCTTGTAGCTTATATATCATTAAAAAAGGGAAAGAGAGGAGAATAAAGAACTAAACAGCCTTGAATAAAAAATCATCCATCTGCAGAACTTCCCGTCAATCAGTATTGTCAATCCCATGTCCAGGCAGAAAGGAATTTTTCTTATTGGTTTTTGTGTTTTATTATTCAATTATTTGTTGATTTAATTGATTTTATAACTGATAGGCAAGATCTTTCATCAATTTACAGTTAGGCATAAGGTCAAAATTAAAATAAGCAGGAATTAAAAACAATTAAAATCAACACTAAGTATTCATTTTGAAAAGTTGTGTTTCTAGAGCATTTGTAAGCTATCAAAGAGGTTAGATATGTGAAGTACATTTCTCAGAACTAAGGCAGCTACAGAGAAAGCATACTCCTCAATGAGCAAAGGAAGATCAAAAACCAACTTATGTATAGCTTTAAAATAATAATACCCAGCAGCAAATTAATAGCCACTGGAATGGTTTATTTCTCTACTCAGTGGTGGGATTCAAATTTTTTTGCTACCGGTTCTGTGGGCATGGCTTGGTGGGCATGGCAGGGGAAGGATACGGTAAAATCCCCATTCCAACCCCACCCTACTAACCTGCTTTTCAGTTCCGTTCTCCAGTGCAGGGCAACAAAAGGAGACCCAGCTGATTAGCTGGGACTTGGGAGGCAGAGAATAGATGGGGGCAGGGCCAGTCAAGAGGTGGTATTTGCCAGTTCTCCAAACTACTCAAAATTTCCACTACCGGTTCTCCAGAACTGGTCAGAACCTGCTGAACACCACCTCTGCCTCTACAGCTCCATGCTGTTATTTCAGAGCATGCACTACAATGTTTATGTGTCTCCTATATTTAAATGGTAAGAAGCCATGAGCAACCATCAGGCTGAAATGCAAACGAAATTGGAAAACATTTTGGGGTGTCAATAGAGGGAAAAGGGAATGACCTTGAGCAGAGATGTCAAAGTCAAGTCCCACAGGCCGGATACAGCCCACAGAGTGCTTAGATCTGGCTCATGGGGCACCCTGGAAATAGCGGAGGACTGGTCCATGGTACCTCTGCCAGTGAAAATGGAGCTCAGGAAGGTCATAGGAAGGTGAGCTCCATTTTTGGCTGTAACAGCCTCCTGCAACCTTCTGCCAGTAAAAATGGAGCTCATGAGAACTGTTGTAGCTGAAAACAGAGCTCACAAGGGTTGTGGGCAGTCCTTCTGAGTTCCATTTTCACTAGAAGAGGTTTGCAGGAGGCTGTTGCAGCTTAAAATGGAGCTCGGGAGCCCATTTTCTCTGACAGAGCACCACAGGTGCCCCTGACATGAGTGACGTTGACCTGGCCATGCCCATCCTGACCCTGCCCACCCTAGCTACACCTACCATGGCCATGCCCCCATGCCACTCCCAAGGTAAAACACAAACTTGATGTGGCCCTCAGTGAAATTGAGTTTGACATCCCTCGTCTTGAGGAACAGAAGGAGGAGTTGCTTCCAAGACAAAGATAAGATAAAAGAATCCTGAGTCCAAGGCAGAAGTGTAACACAGGTAAATTTTCAGACAAGTCACTCCCTAGCTCACAGAAAGATAAAGGGAGAAGGAGAGGGAGGCACATTCAAACTTGCAAGATTCTGTTATTATCACTTTACAATAAAAGTGGTATTGGCTTATATGACTTTGGTTTCGTAATCTGGTCTACCTTGAATGGCTGACCTGTTGTGATTTAACATCTGTACCACAACAAAGGCTAACCTGCTGGGCTGCTATTTAAATGAGCAATAACCTGTTCTGACTTAGACCTAACCTATCCACTTCAATTGCACTACATATACCCAGAAGCCCTATCACTGTACTGATTAAAGGGCAACAACAGTGTGCTTTTTATAACAAAGAGGTGGGGTGTATGTGGGGTTTTTTTTTTGTGTGTGTGTGTGGTTTTGCTTCAAAGGAGCTCTTTGTTCTTACTCTGATGAAGCAAATTGTACCCCTGAAGTTCTACATAGCCCTAAAAGGAAAAAAAATGAAAGGAATCGCTCAGCATGTTTAGTTCAGAATCAGGACCAGAAGAAAAAGTTAAAATTACCGGTATGATTCCATATAAATGTTTGTTTTGAAAAATTGCACAGCAACCACAACCACAATAACAAGGAATGTTGTGGCAATATGAATAAGTCTGTCTGTTTCAGTTGCCACACAGGAGTCAAAAGATTTTATCTAATATTCTTTTCTAAAACTAAGATTTATTTTTTTACCAGACTGTTTTATACTGTTCGAATTATATTGTAAAGTTTCCCGGAGAACTCAAGATTCAGAGACAGTATGGCCTTGTATAAAATAATAGTTATTTTTCTTAAAAAAAAACAAAAAACAGTTTAAAACCATTACCTTAAACTATAGTAGTGATACAACAAAAATGTCTAAGGATTACAAAGAAACAAAAGAAAACAAACATCTAACAGTATAATCCTCTACATTTATTTGGAAGTAATTGTCTTATGTCCAGTGATACTGTATCCCATATCTATGGAAATCGATTTTATATAGAATTAGACTATGTTAGCTGAATATTTACAGTAGTTGGGTTCACACAGCACACTTACCCCTAGTTAAATTAACTGAGGCTTATTTAATTTAACCCAGTTGATTTACTGTAGACCACAAACTGCATTCTCACAAACCTAATTCTCACATTAGGTAAAATGTGTTTGACAAGTCATGGGTTAACATGTCACACAAACAACAGCTGCTGTATACATTATCATGCCTATATTTTCAAGGATTCAATCTGAAATAAATGTTTGGAGAGGCCAAGAAGGAAATGAAAACTTTCTGCTGTTCACTGCTATAGCCCTTCTCTTAATACACCCTAACTGAATTATACTTTCACATTTCATTAGTTTTGCTGTATCTTCCTAAGGCTATGAAACTCTCTCTGTTACAGTGCTAGTCCTTCTCTTCTCCCTTTTTATTGTTTTGACTGCCTCTATTCTGAGGAAATGGAGAAAAATGTGTTTGTGGCCTCTAACCAAAGCAGCCTCTAGGCAGGATTTTTTAAAAATGAGAATAAAAACCTCAAAAATTTGAATGATTTTCTCTTGATTGACTTCATTGTTATTAAAAATTGAAGTACCAAAGGCTGACTGGGATACTGAAGGCCAGTATTCCAACCTGGGGCAGTTTGTGTCAAAGTTAACATTGCTAAACTGAGTAGTGAGAACTGGCCTTCTCTAAATACTGATTTCAGTTTTCGGATGATAAATGTTAAAACATCCCAGCAATGTGGGGATTTTAGTATAGCTGTCTCTAGCATCAGTGCCTTCCCCAGTGAGTTGCAGTCTTAACACTTCTGGAAGAGATCTAGTGAGGAAATTAAATAGCTGCACTTTCTTCATTGTTGCCGCTTTATTTGATAAACAGAACATGTTAACATCTTTACAAAGTGGTAAACAATTATTTTAAGATCAATGGCTTTTTAATGTGTGTTTATATATTTATATCATTCCAAATAGCCCAAAGCATGCCAGCTGGGGAATTCTGGGAGTTAAAGTTCACACATCTTAAAGTTGTTAAATTTGAATAGAATAGATAGAATAGAATACTTTATTGGCCAAGTGTGATTGGACGCACAAGGAATTTGTCTTGTGCAAATGCACTCAGTATACATAAAGAAAGGATACATTTGTTAAGAATCAATAATCATAAGGTACGACACTTAATGATAGTCATAGGGCACAATCAGCAATCAAATCATACTAGGAAACAGTCAATATAAATCGTAAGGATACAAGCAACAAAGTTACAGTCCTACAAGCACAAGTGGGATGGGATGGGTGATAAGGAGTGACAAGAAGATTAACAGTAATAGTAGTGTACACTTTGTAAATAGTTGAACAGTGTTGAGGGAATTATTTGTTTAGCAGAGTGATGGCTTTTGGGAAAAAACTGTTCTTGTGTCTAGTTGTTCTGGTATGCAGTGCTCTATAGTGTCGTTTTGAGGGAAGGAGTTGAAACAGTTTATGTCCGGGATGTGAGGGGTCTGTCAATATTTTCACAGGACTCTTTTTGACTCTTTTTAACTTTTTGGAGTATACAGGTCCTCAATTGAAGGCAGGTGGGTAATAATTATTTTTTCTGCAGTCCTAATTATCCTCTGAAGTCTGTGTCTGTCCTGTTGGGTTGCAGAACCAACTGCCCTAAATGATGCATTGTTTTGTAAGCAGCTATCCAGTTTAACATTCACCTTTTATTGATGGATGTTCTCTTTTTTAAAATATGGAAGTATTTCTGAAGAAAATTTACACCACTTCTGGTATTTATTTTTTAACCTGACAATCTTTGGAAAAACCATGGTTTGTGACAATAGCCAACCACTGATTTCATCCTGAGTTTGAATTGTTCCATTTTTCCCCTCTTTGGCAAGGAAATGAGATCTCTTCTAAATTTCAATTAATCACAGGTCAATGTTTTATTTGAATTCAGCTCCGATAAAGGAAAATACCACCTGTGGGCTGGTAGAGGAGCAGGAAAAGGAGGAGATGAAGCTATAGCTTGGAAAAATTATGTTGAGCTTTAAATTGATAACAGCTCTATTTAGGGCCCATTAACTTCAGTATGGATCATAAACGTTGGGCAGTAGACGTGCACAGAAGAAAAGTCTGTACTTTTCCATCACATATGCACAGAAATAATTCAGGTAATGCAACAGAATTCCAACTGAGTTTTACAGAATTCAGAAGTATTCATGGATCCTGTCCAATGAATATGAAGAAAAGCTGAAGATAGTTATTATGATAATTAATCTGCTTAAGGAATAGACCTGTTTTACTTTGCATCCAGGTATCCAGCTGGATTCTTTTCTTTCCCATTGAGTTTCTATTTTAGTTTTATTTCATGCAAACTGTGTTAGAACTTGCTGGGAAATAATTATCATTGCAGAAAATAATACAAGTATTAAGGTGCCAGAAAAATGGGCAAAATGGTTGCCAATTTCTGCCTGGTTGGAAGTCTCCCTCCCCCTCTTGGTTTCTAGGGATTCTGTTCTGGCTAGTTTCTCACCTTGGAAAAAAGTTAAATCTGGCTGGAAGCCATGCTATGGGCTTGAAATGAAAATGTCCTTCTCTTTCTCCTTGTACAGTACTATGGAATGCAGAAGAAACACAACAGTAGATAATCAGTTTGCAGCAGTATTTCATAGCTAAAGTAGGTCTATACAGAAGTTGACTTAGTCTGTCAACTGATTTATATATTTTCATATTAGATAAAGCTTTGTGGAAAGAAACCTGCATCTGATGTACATCTGAAACCCAAGAAATCTGTAATGTGTGTTAAATTTCCATGCTGTCATTCTGAACATTCTTCCAAAGGGAACTTTAGAAATTATACAGATGTTCTCCAAAAATATTCTCTGTATATCCATTCTGGCAGAGACAATTTAAATAGCTAAATGTTTAGGTGATATCCTGCAATACTTTTACTGTAATTTCCATTTTGACTGGAATGTTCAGATGGTTATTTAAACAGCCACTCATAAAACTCATAAAATTTGAGTGTGTATGCACACATATATGCACAAGCAGGCCACTGATAATGTCAAAATAATAGCATGTGTGAAATGATGTATGTATCTAAATGGTATTTGCATTCAGCTGGCTTTATGCAAGATATTTAATCAGATCATCCATCAACATTCTAAGACAATTAAAATGGGGGTAGGCTATTTGCAGGACTGCCTCTCCTTGGTTGCATTTACCCATCCCACCAGGTCCAATATAAGGGGCATGCTCCATGTCCCTTCAATTGAAGCAAGTCACTTCATGGGACCTTGGAAGTGGGCTTTTTCTGTCACAACATCTACCCTCCAGAACACCATATCCTGCAAGGGTCAGATTGGGTCAGATTGGCCCAAGTCCTACTGGCTGCCTTTAATGCACTGAAAACCTGGCTCTGCTCCAGGGTCTGAAGACCAGGTGGCCTGTTGAGAAGTTTCTGTCTACTGTCTTACTGGGTTCATCCTTGATTATTATTAATGGCTTTTTATTTTGTAAATATTATTTCTTATTTTTTAAATGTGTTGTTAGGCACCAAGGGTCACATCACAGAGCCCCCAATTAAACTTATTTAATAAATAAATGAAAAATACTTTTACTCTTCAGTTGTGAGTACCCAACCAACTGCTTAACTTTGGCTTTAACAATCATTATTTTTAAGACTGTTTCTAAATATAGATTAGACAATGTTTTGTATGGCAAGGTCTACATGTAGCGTTCGCAACAGACGAAGTCTTCACTCCGGTCCGTGTTTCCAGCGGGAACATGGACCGTTCCTATTGGCTGATGCTGTTTGACAACCGGCTATAAAAGGGAGCTGTCAAATGGCATCAGCTGTTGTCCACCAGCTGGCTGCCTTGTTAGCGCGGCAGCCGCAGCAACCCTCTATTGATTTAATAAAGTAAAAACTGAAGTTCGCTCCATGTTTGCCTCAGGTTATTCTGCCGCTCTACAACCCTACATGTAGCATAAAGTTTTGAACTTCCCTCATGTGTGCACTTATATTAACACTCCTGTTCACTCCTGTATATATTAACACTCCTGTACTTTGCCCCTCCCTCCCCTTCCCCCTCTCTCCACCTCTCCCTCTCCTTGCAGCTCCTTCCCTGTTAAAGTGTCTTTTTGTGCATTGTGTCCTTTTAGTTCTGCTCCTTTCTCTCCTTCTTTTCCTTTTCTTTCCTTCCAAGGTTTTTCTTTTTTGCATCTCCTTTTCCTTTCCTTTCCATTTCTCTTAAAAAATAAAGACCAGTGGGCAGTTAAGAGCCCACAGTGTAGTGGCATCAATATCAATGGCTCTGTTAAAATTGCCACATAGAATGAGATTCATCAGTATGATTGTGGGAGCAATTGGCATATATCTAGAATCCATTTAGATGGAAGTGGCTGACATGAAAAATGAATGAATGAATGATACAATACATTATGACCTTTAATACAACAGCAGGTCATGGAACACATTCCTAATTAATTGTACCATTTTTCCATAAATTAAAACTAAAAAAAAATCACTTCTAGGATTAACTATTTGATAAAAACTGTGATGACTAATAACATTCACCCCAAATCTCCAGTTTAGTTGTTGCTGAGTTGTAACAGTTCCAATATGTTGAATATTTTATGTGTAGACACCTTGAGAAAAATTTATGCAAAAATGAATTCATCAAGAGATGGAATTTGATTATCATTGTAGGTTAAGACCTCTTTATTTTAATCTTGAACTGTATGCATATTCAATATTTTATATTAACATTAGTAAGAAACATCTGCTCCAATTAAAGTTGTTTAGCTAATTCCAGTAAATCTACATCCTCAGTTGTATATTTCTTGATAAAGGCAAGGGTGATAAAAACTAAAAGTTGTCCAAACTTCCAATTTTACAAACTTGTATCATGTTTACCCTATACTGAAAACATTATAATTAATGTGTCATATAACTCATAGCTTCTAAGGCGGTGCTATCTCACTGCCTTGTTAAAAGTATCCTAATGGGCAAGGGGATCAAATCATGAAATGTATGGGTAGTCCTCTACTTACGATCACAACTGAGCCCAAAATTTATGTTGGACAGTGAGTTTTGCCCCAGTTTCTTGCCACATTTGTTAAGTGAATCGCTGAAATTGTTAAATTAGTAGCACAATTGTTAAGTGAATGTGGCTTCCCCATTGACTGCTTGTCAGAAGGTCACAAAATATCACCACATGACCCCAGGACACTGCAACTGTCATAAGTATGAACCATCATAAGTATGAACCAGTCATCAAGTATCCAAATGTAAATCATTTGACTATGGGGATGCTGCAACAATCATAAGTGTGAAAAATCATAAGTCATTTTTTTCAGTGCCATTGTAACTTGAATAACTCACTAAATTAACTGTTGTAAGTTGAAGACTACCAATATATAGGTATGCAAACCAAAGTCAAGGTATCAGTACAAATAAAAAGATTAGATTTGCGTCAATACATTGCAAAGTACCTTTTGTTATTTTTTATTATTATTGCTTTATTATTGTATACTTATATGCATTGTTTTAGACACACCTACTTAAAATAGGATTCGAAAAGAATTAGAACACACACACACACACACACACACACACACATCTTTTATTTTTTTAAACTGTTGGGGTGAAAAGGGAATTTAACAGGTTTTGCAAGCCTTTATATGTATTCAAGATCTGAAACTTCCTCCAACAAAATATGGTGAATGGCACAACATTGAGTAAGCAAGCATTTCACAACTTCTGTGGATACTTTAAAAATGTCTCTGTGCCTTTTAGGATCAACCATGAACAGTAAAGGAAAAAGCAGTTGAGAAATATGCTGCAGAATAGCCCTTAATAAAGCAGCAATGAAGTCTTCAGATAAGATATTCAAATATCATGATGTCTTTACACCTACAAAAACCAGAGTTATAAAAACCATGGTATTCCCTGTGACATTCTGTGGAAGTGAAAGTTGGACTTTGAAAAAGCAAAATAAAAAGAATATTGAAGCTTTTGAATTTTGAGAATACCGTGGACAGTCAAGAAAATAAACAAGTTCATAAAATAAATCAACCCAGAGCTCTCACTAGTGTCAAACTGGTGGCCCACGGGCCAGATGCATCACATGCAGGCCATGCTCTCTTCAGCTCCACAAAGGAAAAAAAAACCACAAAATGTCACATGACAGCAACATGATGCTGCAAGTTTGATATCCATGCAATAGAGTCAGAAATGTATAATCTCAGATTATCTTTCTTCAGACACATCTATATAAGTGGAATCATGTTCCTGATGTCTGAAATAACTATGCAGTGTGTTCTTAAACAACTTGTCGAGGGGAGGAGCTGGCGTCGCGATGATACTGCATGCAATCTTGGAGGTCTGAAATTGCAGCCGATATCTTTGCCCCTGGATGGTCCAAACAGACCTAAACCATCCCAAAGAGACAGTGATAGTGAAGGGAGCGTCCTGTAGATCCCAGAGATATTGCAAAGTCCCTGGTTGATCCAGGAGAAGCTCTTTTGCCAGCAGCAGAGAGGCAGCCACTAAAGCTGCTGAAGTTGGAACAGCTCTGAATGGAAGAGGTTGAAAGAGAAAGTGTGTCGGTCTGGTGAGAATTGTTCTTTTATTATTCTAAGACTTAAAAGGACTTCAAAGGACACTCTAAGGGGAAAAAGAATCTGTAAAAGTTTTGATAGAACTGAATAAGCGGCGTTTTTTGAACAGAAGTGTCAAAGTAAGGCTTTGTTTAATGTTTTTCATGGCTGGATTTCTATTGTGATTCTGCATTTGCTAACTGGACTGTTTTTTTCTCTATTTATATCTATTTTTTCTCTTCTCTTCTTTTTTGACTTTGTAATATTTTAGGTTAGAGGCTCCCTTTGGTTATTTTTATATATTTGTTTTTTATTCTTTTTAACTTTTATTACGTTTTGTCTGGGAAAGGAAAGGGAGAGTGAGAGTAAAGAAACTTTGTAACACTGCCAACTCGAGGCTTGAAAATACCTTAAGTCCATGTCACACTGCACCAACAGATGCAAAGAGGATGTAAAACAGACAAAAAAGCTTGCCATCCATTGGAAAACGCGATGCATCCATTGTGTACTCACTGCATACGTTTTTCATAATCTCTATCCGTCCAGCATCCGTCTTCTGTGATTTCATCCGCTCAAAAAGTTTTGAGCTGCACAAAACTTTTTGAGCAGATGAAGTATCCAACGCGTCCGTTCTACATCCACTACACATCCGTTATACGTCCGTTGTCATCCATTATGCATACGCTATATCCGCTAGGCATCCGCTGCCCATCCGCGCAACTCAAATCCGTTCTAGCAGAAAACGGACACAGGGAGGAAGTGAAATGGATGCGGAATGGACACACAGCGTGAGTAGCACGGACGTAGAAAGGATGAAAGCGGATGCAGCTCGGATATAAAGCATTAAAACGGGCAAAACATTCGTATAGGGGATGTATCTCAGATATTTAGGATGTCTGGAGGATGCCTGGAGTATGTGGAAGGACACCTAGCAGAAAACCGGTATCTCCTATAAAAAGGGGGAGGAAATTACCTGGATCTCACTTTCAGTCCAGCAGCCCTGATGTGCAGACCTCTTCAGCCTTGCTCTTGCTCTTCAACAGCATCCATTCTTCTCCACCATGGATCATTGCATGCTCCTTTTGGTAGCCGCCATCATTCAACACCAGAACCAAGCCCTCTTCAGGCTCTTTCACCTTTTCTACGGGAAGAAAAGGAGGCGGCCAAGAAGTGTCTGGGTCTGACGATGGATCGGGAGAAGAGCAGAGTTTGGACTCTATTACAAGCTGATGGTGGAGCTGAGGAACGAAGACACTCGTGCATTCCAGAACTTCATGAGGATGCTGCCAGCCATGTTTGACGAAGTTGTGGAGCGTCTGAGACCCAGGTTGACCAAGTAGAGCACCAACTTCCATCCCAGCCAGGACCCTGGAGTGAAGGTGGCACTCACTCTGCGCCACCTGGCCTCCGGGACCACATACAGGAACATGCAGTATGCCTGGAGGGTGCCACACAACACCATCAACATTGTGGTCAGAGAAGTGGTGCAGGCCATCATTGAAGAATACCTGGAGGAGCTCCTCCAGTGTCCCTCCACTGAACAAGGCTGGAGGAAACTTGCAGAGCAGTGGTATCAGAGGTGGAACTTTCCCCACACCGTTGGAGCCATAGATGGGAAACACGTGGCCTGCAAAGCTCCAGTCAAGTCAGGGTCCACTTATTTCAACTACAAGGGCTTCTTCAGCATCATCCTCTTCGCCATGGTCGATGCTGACTACAAGTTCATGTACATCGATGCTTCAGACAACGGGTCAGCTTCAGATACCCAGGTATACAATGTCAGTGGCCTCAAGGAGGGGCTGGAATGCAACCTCATCATGGGTTTCCCAGATCCAGACCCCCTGCCCAACGACACACAAGATGTGCCCTACTTCATCGTGGGGGATGATGCCTTCTCCCTCAGAACCTACCTCATGAAGCCCTACACTTCCAGATGCCTCACCCGTGAAGAGAGGATCTTCAACTACAGGCTGTCCAGGGCAAGACAGGTGGTGGAGAATGCCTTTGGCATCCTGGCCAACAGGTTCCAGGTACTTCTCACCACCATGCAGCAACGCCCAGAGATCGTGAGGAACATCGTGGAAGCTTGCTGCATCCTGCACAATCTCATGTGCACCTGCTACCCAGTGTTGCAGAACAGGCTTGTGGACCACCAACAAGGCAATGGGGACATGGAGCCTGGTGAATGGAGGCAAGGGCGAAACCTGATCGACACTGTGGATGTACCAGGCCCCAACAGAGCTTCACATGAAGGGAAGAAGCAGCGCAACCTCCTGAAACACTGGTGCAACTCCCCAGCTGGAGTGGCAAGACAGAATGGTAGATGCTTAATGGATGCTTACTTCAGCCTGTCTCATCACACTGATGAGATTGTGCCATGTATGTTGAGTGGCCTTACAATGAATAGGGCATTAATAAAGAGTTTTGTTTATGTTGAAATGTGTGGATCAATGATTAAATTGTTATTGATAATAAAGGGCCATATGTGTGGCAGCTGGGAGAGTGGACCATAAAGTCCCACTATGCTTGCACTGGAGGCTTATCTATCCCACAGCTATTACCCATCTCACAGCTATTACCCATCCCACAGGTATCCCTGCCCATCCCATAGCTATTACCCATCCCACAGGTATCCCTGCCCATCCCACAGCTATTACCCATCCCACAGGTATCCCTGCCCATCCCACAGCTATTACCCATCCCACAGCTATCATTGCCCATCCCATAAGCATGCAAAGGCTTAACCATTTTCTAAAACTTTCCACCAAGACTTTATTAATTAAAAGAAATGACCCAAGTGTATGAAGCAAAGATAACCTTTATTAATAACAGTTAAGTAAAGTGTAGGACTTTATTTAAAAAGCAAAAGGAACCAAGAAAAGTGTCCCAAGAAATGATAAAGTCTACAGGTAACAACCCAGCCTCTGGCAATGTTCTCAGTCACTCTGAGGCATGCCCATGGTCTCAGGTGTAAAGAGGACAGGGACTGTGGAGGTGGCAGTGGCTGGAGTGCTGGTCTGAGGCGCCATTGGGGTGCCCAGCCCCGAGAGGACAACAGGAGATGGTGTGTTCAGGAAGCTCTCAGAAAGCTGGCTCACCCCAGTGAGGTTGAGAGGCCCTTCATCCAGGACCTGGGATGTCAGGCACAGGACCAATGACAGATGTTCTGAGGCCCGGCTTGGCTGAGGGGTGGAGGAAGGAGGAGTGTAGTGGGGATGTCTGGTGTGCAGCTGGGTAAGGTGAGGCATCTGTGGTGTGCGAGGAAACATCTGTGGCGTAGGTGGCATCTGTGATGTCTGTGGCATTGGTGGCATCAGCGGCATCTGTGGCGTCGGTGGCATCAGTGACATCAGTGACATCGGTGGCACCTGTGGCGTGTGAGGAACCTGTGCCTGGACTGGGAAGGGCTGTCTCTGTTGAGGGAAGTCCTGCTAGCCATAGCCTTGGTAGGAGAGGGGCTGTTGAATGCCTTGGAAGGGCTGTGACATCGCTTGGGGTGGAGGAGCAGACCTGGAGTGGATGGGAGCAGGTTCAGCTGGGCCTGGAGGGTGGTGCAGCAGCACCGTGATCCTCTCCTTCATCACCTGGTACTGGGGCTTGGGCATGTCCATGAGGGTCTGGGTCATGTAGGTGAGGAAGGGCTTGCGGTTTGAGGATGGAATCTCAAAGTGTACCAGCTGAGAGAGGAGATCTGCGCTGGTCTTGATGGTGTCCCAGATCTCCAGTACGACAGTGTGGCTCTGTCCCTCCGGTCTGCCTCTCTGCCTGCTTTCTGTGGAGGTGGAAATGAGGGTGGGTGTGGGTTGGTCCCTAGTGGTCGCTGCTTCTTCTTGCTCCATGTGTGTGAGAGAATCCTCCACGTCCTCCGGCATAGGGTGTGCAGCTGTCGGGGGGTCTCTGTCGCGGGGCGCTCTGTGGACACCTGCCCGGACACAGTTTTCCTGTCTCCTGGCCAGAAAAGGACTGGCTGTCTGTGGGCTGCCTGAGAGTGAGGGTAGACAGAGGAGCTGCTCCTCGGTGGCGGACCTCACCCTCCAGGAAGCTGCACTTTGCCATGACATAGGTCTCCCGGTCGGTGAGCTTGACTGCGGCCTGGCCAGACTTCTTCAGGTACAGCTTCCTGTACCAGGTGTGCATATGCTTCCACCACCTGAGGAGGACATCTGAAGTGTAGTCCAGGCTCTCCACCTTCTGTTTCCAAGCTGCCTGCTTCTGCTTGGTGTCTCGATAGAGCCTGTGGCCCTTCCTCCACATATACTCGTTCTCCCTCAGCCACTCCAGCACCTCCTTCTCATGCTCCTCTGCAATGGAGTACTGCTTCCTCTCTGCCTTCTCCTTCTCCTTGCCTTGCCTCTTCCTCCCTCTGGCAGGGTCTTCAGCATCAGGGCTTTCAGGGCTTTGGGGCTGGTCCACCACAGCAGCAGCAGGAGAAGAAGCAGGAGAAACAGCAGGAGAAGCAGCAGGAGAAGCAGCACCAGCACCAGCAGCAGGAGCAGCACCAGCACCAGAAGCAGCAGCAGCAGCAGAGTCAGCGCCAGGGGGTGGGATGGTGGATCTATCCCTCTTGCCAGGGCTGGCAGAAGATGACACAGGCTTCCTCTTCTTCCCCATGGTCTCTGATGAAGATGTCTCTGGCAGCAGGTCTTTCCTTTGAATAGTGACCTGCTTGCGAGCTGCCTCCTTTTATATCCATGGGGCTGACGCAATGCATCCTCCCCGCATGCACAGTGATCTGCTACGCATCTGCTCTGCATCCGCTCTGCATCCGCTTCATCCGCTATGCATCCGCTTCATCCACTACGCATCCGCTCTTTCCACTACGCGTCCGCTTTGCTGTGCTCCCCCAGAAGCCCTTCGGACGTGCCATCCATTTCCATCCGCTTTCATCCGCAAGGCTTCCATTGAGCATCTGTTTTACATCCGCAATACGTCCTCCCCCCATCCATTGTTGTCCGCTCTGTTTATGCAAATTTGGGGCACTTTTGAGAGCGGATAACAACGGATGGAAAATTTGCTCATCCGCTGTGTCCTTTTTACATATGTTTTGCATCCGTCGGGCGATGTGACCTGGCCTTTAGTCGAAGCTGAGAAAGCTGAGAAAGAAAGCTCTGAAATTCTTTTTCAAGGACATTACTATGTGATAAGATAGAGGGAAGAGCACGGGAGAGTGTTACTCCAGGTGTTCTTCTGGATTTCTATTAACAATTAAAACTGGGCTTTGAAGTTTGGAGAGAGCTATGACAAGAGGCTTGGATAATTAAATAAAGTGCAGTGTGTCTTTTTTAATTTCTTAAGTTGTGTCACCCCCCCCCCACCATCTGTACTGTTCATTTTTTCTTTTTAAAACCTTTATTTTTGTAATATTTTTATCTTTGCTTTGTATTTTAAAGGGAAAGCCTCAAAATTTTCTTTTTTTTTTCCTTTCTTCTTTGGGATTTTTTGTTTTTCGATATGCTTTTTTTTATTTGAAAATTTTCAATTGGATTAAGGTGTTGAAGAACCTGAAGAATTACATTTATTTAGTTTTTAATTTTTTTTTCACTTTTTGCTCTTATTAATTTTTTTTTATTCTTCTCCTTCCCTTCTACCTAATTACTGATTGGATTAAGGTTAAGAAGAACCTGAAGAATTTTTTTTTCGATTTTTCTTTTTATTATTATTGGGTTTTTCTCTCTACTATTCTTATTTTTCATTTTGGATTATAATTGGCTATTTCATAACTGGATTAGGGTTTAGAAGAACCTGAAGATCCTGAATTGTTTAAAATGAGTAGGTAGTTTATAGCTTCTGGCTCTTCAACTTCTACTTCTGCCTCCCCACCATCTGGAGGACAATGTTCAATTCAGACAATGTTAAAGCAAGAGAAAGATCGAGAAAGAGTGACTCTATAGATTATTATGCAAGGAATCCAAGACTTTAAAATAAAATCAGATACCACTGAAAAGAGAATAGAAAATATTGAGCAAAGAACAGAGAAAACTGATGAAAAGGTGGAGAATATTCAACAAATGATGAAGTATGATGAGAGATTCCAAAAAATTGAAGAAGAAGATAAACAAAGAGACAAGAAGATTGGAGATATTGATATCAGATTAACAGTGGTTGAACAGGATAAAAGTGGGATACTGAAATGGGAAATTGACAGATCAGAATTTTATCTCAGATTTCAAAACATAGAGGAAGAAAAATGACAAAATCTAGCTGAGATAATGATAAAAATATTGGCTGAAGCTTTGGAATAACAGAAGAGAAGATGATGGATGGAGTAGATGAGGTATACGGAGTTTTGACAAGATATGTGATGAGAAATAACCTACCAAGAGAAGTTCATATCAGATTTGCAAAAAAAGCCATTAAAACACAAATATTACAAGCGGTAAGAGAGAAAACATTGAAATACAAAGGCAAAGAGATTGGGGTTTTAAAGCAAATACCCAGAAGAGTGAGAGAGATGAGAAGACAATATCGATTTTTGACTAAAATGCTATTGAAAAAAGAGGTGAATTTTAGATGGCTAATCCCAGAAAGGTTAATGTTTACATGGCAAGAACAGAGATATAGAATTGATTCAATCGAGAAAGCAGAATTATTTTATGCAGAATTTTTTGTAAGGAGAGAGGAGGCAGAAAAAGAGATTTCACTAATTGAATTTCAAGATGACCAAATGGAGACTGAAAAAGAAGAAGGCACTGTAGGTGGATCGGTGGAGACTAAAGAACAACATGAAACAAGATTTACGAGAGCTGCCAAACCTAATTATAAAGTATAATTATGGAAGAGAAAAAAACGATTACAATGAATATAAATGGACTTAATTCAGCTGTTAAAAGAAGGAACATTTTTCACAGATTAGGGAAACTAAAACTTGATATAATTTGTCCACAAGAAGTACATATTAAAAAACAAGATGAACAATTGTTGATACAGCCAAAATTAGGGAAATATTTACTTCTTTGACTCAATGTAAGAAAGGAGGAGTGGTTTTATATATCAAAGAGACCATTTCAGCAAAATTGATTTATACTGATGAAGACGGAAGAGCATTAATGCTGGAAATAATGGACAATAATATGAAAACACTCTTGATTGCAATTTACACTCCAAATGATAAACAAGAAGAATTCTATAAAAAATTACACATGAAAATAATTGAATTGGACTATGTCAATATAGTTATGATAGGAGATTTCAATGGAATTGTAGACAATAAACTGGACTATATAACAACAACAACAAAGCAAAATAGGAAGACTCTCCCCAAATCCTTTTTTAAAATGACAGATGAAATAAATTTAAAAGATATATGGAGAGAAAGAAATGTTAAAACCAAACAATACACTTTTTACTCAAACAGACATTTAACATGGTCCAGAATAGACATGATTTGAACTTCAACAGAATTAATATCTAATATTCAAGAAACAAATATTGAAACAAGTGCTTGGGCAGACCACAGTCCAATGGCAATTAAATGGAAAGGACAAAAAAGAAGATTGAGATGGACGTTAAATAATACTATTCTAAAGGAGAAGGATTTTATACAGCGGATGGGGAAAGAATTGGTTTTTTTCTTTAGAGAAAATAAAAAAGAAGAAACTTCAATTCAGAACGTATGGGACACAATGGGACACAAAGGCATATGCTAGAGGCTTGATAATAGACTACACAAGGAAAAGGAACATTAGGAAAAGGCAAGCCACAGAAGCTTTAGAAGATGAGAAAAAAAGACTCGAAAAAGAACTACAGAAAACGCCACAGAAAAAAGACACAGAAAATTAGAAGTGCTAAACAGAATTATTTTGAGGATGCAAACAAATCACGTAGATGGTTAGCATACAAACTGAGAAAGGAAAAAGAATCAAGGAAAATACCGCAGTTAATAGATGATCAAGGTCAAGTTTGCCACGGCAATAAAGAGAAGAAGGAAATCATTCGAGACTTTTATGGGAAATTATATGAGCAAGAGAATATTGATGAGGAAAGAATGAAACAGTATTTACAGAATGCTAATCTACCTAAGATACCTGAAGAGACTGAAAAAAATGTTAGAAAGCAATATAACCATGATGGAGTTAACTGAAGCACTTAAGAAACAAAATAATGGGAAGGCCCCAGGCCCAGATGGACTTCCGGCAGAATTTTATAAAACATTACAAGAATCGCTGAATCTTCCATCGCTAGAAGTCATGAATGAAGTTATGCTAAAGAAGAAGATACCTAAAACATTGTCAGAAGCCTATATTACACTTATTCCAAAAGAAGAGTCTGATCCATTACAAATTAAGAATTATAGACCCACTTCTTTATTAAATGCAGATTATAAAATCTTCGCTTCAATATTGGCAGAGAGACTCAAAAATTATTGAAATAATTTTGTTCACTCTGACCAAAATGGATTTCTGCCAAAGAGACAAATTAAAGATAATATGAAAGTAATATCGGACACTTTGGAATATTATGAGGCTCACCCTGAAAAACAAATGGCTTTGATATTTTTAGATGCACAAAAGGCATTTGATAATGTGAACTGGAGATTCATGTTATTATTATTGGAACAGATGGGCTTCGCCAGAAAATTTATTCAAGCAATACAAGCCATGTATTATAAGCAAACGGCAAAGGTAATGATAGAGAGAGAATTAACAGACTCTATCAATATAAGAAAAGGTACAAGACAAGGTTGCCCACGATCACCTTTGCTGTTCATATTAACTCTGGAAGTGTTAAATAGAAACATTAGAGACAAAAAGTATATAAAAGGAATGAAAAAACAGCACCAAAACTGTTGGAAAAGATAGAGGCATATGGCAAGGTGGCCAGCCTGAAAATAAACAAAGACAAGACAAAGATTTTGACAAAGAATATGTTGCTAAGACAAAAAGAAGAATTGGCAGATGTATTGAAAATTCAAGTCACAAATAAGGTTAAGCACTTGGGGATACATTTGACAGCAAGATGTAGAACATTAAAAGAGAACAATTACATTAAACTTAAACAACAGATAGCACTAGACTTGACGAAATGGGAAAACCTACAATTGTCACTAATAGGGAGAATTTCAACAATCAAAATGAATATTTTACCCAGAATTCTATACTTGTTTCAAACAATACCAGTTAGGCTTGGAAAGGACTACTTTGAAGATTTAAACAAAATTGTGTTGAAATATATATGGCAAGGTAAAAAATGAGAATAAAGTTAAAACACTTACAAGATGCTAGAATTAGAGGAGGATTTGGTCTGCCTAATTGGAAATTGTACTACCAAGCTACAAACTTGACATGGGTTCAGGAATGGATAACATTAAGAAATACTAGATTGCTGACATGAGAAGGACATGATCTGTTGTTGGGGTAGCATGCATTTTTATGGTATAAAGGATTTATGGTATAAAGGTATTTTAGAAGACATCATTTACGGGAGTCTCTGTGGTTAAATTGGGAGAAGATTAAAAGACAATATTATTTGAAAATTCCAGTCTGGTTATTGACTATTGAAGTGTTTTCTTATCCTATAACATATAAAAAGGAACAAACAGTTAGATATGGGGAAATTTTGAATGAAAAGGGTGAACTTAAATCGATGCAAAAACTAGAGGAACAAGGTATAAAGATGAATTGGTTTTCTTTTGCGCAAATACATTTAAGGTATAAAAAAGACTTTAAAACAGAAGGTTTCTATAATAATTTGACTGATTTAGATAAGATTTTGACAGGTACTGATGAAAAGGTGATTAAAAATTGTATGGATTTTCATTAGAAATTAAACTAGAAGAAGAACAAGTTAAAGAAACTATGATTGAAAGAATTTTGGATATGGGATTGATCTAGAGAAACGGCAAAAATTATGGTCTCAAAATTATAAAATGACAATGTCAACAGCATATAAAGAAAATTTGTATAAGATGTTTTATAGGTGGCATTTTTCTTAGCAAGAATAGCAAGAATGTTCAAAAATAAATCCGAAAGATGTTGGAAATGTCATCAGATACCTGGCTCATATTACCATATGTGTTTGACTTGTGCGGATGCAAAAAAATATTGGACTAAAATTCACACGTGGTTGGAAAAAATGACTAAAAAGCATATAGATTTAAAATCAGAGATATTTTTGTTGGGAATTCTACCTGATACATACAGCAAAGATTTAAAATATATGATTATAAATGTATTAACAGCAGCTAGGATTATAATTGCTAAAAATTGGAAAAATGAGAAAATACCATTGCAGGAGGAAATTATGAAGAAAATACTGGAATGTGCTGAAATGAGTAGATTGACATTTGAAATTAGAGAACAAGAGGATAAACAATTTTACAAAATTTGGGACCTTTTCTATCAATGGTTAGATAACAAAACATAGTAATAGAATATGTAGAATTATAGAAAATGAATATATAAAGATGTATTTCTTTTTATTATTATTATTGCATATATAAAATGTTTTTAAGATAGATTTGGAAGGACTGTATGAATTGTTATAAAGTAAACTAAGTATAGCTTTCTCACAAAGTATGAATGAATAAAATTATCGTCAAATGATTGATTAATAATAACACTAGGATATTCAATTTCTGATAATATGAGTTATTATGTAATGTAACTGTAATTGAGACTACGAAATCAATGCACAAAAATTTGTAAACCAACCGACACACTGTTTGTATACTTATGGAAGAAAGCTGGATGTTTTATATTTTGTTTGTTTTTGTTTGCCCTTAAAAATCAATAAAACTTAACTAAAAAAAACAAAACTTGTCAACTTTGCAGAAATCTGCTATCTGAGAATCAAACAACCCTCAATAGCCCTCATAATCTGATTTTTCTTCTTCTGAGGTTCACAGATATGATGCTACTAGATGCCTACCTTAAAGTTGAGCTTAAAGAAATGGCTTATGACAGAGATGCTGAACCTATGGGAAATGTGCCTGAAGTGGCATACAGAGCCACTTCTGCTGGCATGCAAGAGATCACCCAGAAGAGCTGCACTGAGCATGCATGCGCACGCCCCACCATCCAGCTTATTGTTGGGTATCTGCCATGCATGCGTGTGGGGAGACGTGTATAGGAGAGGTACACACATGTGCAGAGACATGCAGTGTGCGGGGGGTTGTATGCACATGTGCAGAGGTATGCAGTGTGGGGGGTTATGCACACATGCACAGTGGTGTGGGGGGAAACACACTCATGCGCAAGAACTTTTGGCACGCAACATGGAAAAAGTTAGTCATCACTGGCCTATGACCTACTTTTTTTTCTTAGACATTTTCTATATTTCATGCCTTAATACTCTCATACTGTAGAGAATAATGAAGATAACCTTGACAGAACTATACAAAAAACTGCTGCCTTGGCAAAAGGAGGTTGAAACATTTTGTAACCTGTGAAATGAACATTTTGAAAGAACTCAAGCAGATGTCTCCCTGTGATGACCCGGAGTGTATCAAAAATATAACAAAAACCAAAATGTAAATAAAGGTCCTTTAATGCCTTCAACTTGGCTTCACTGTTTAATTGTTCACAGTTGAAGATTAAACTATTTTCAAAATAACATTCCAAACGAAAGAAATACAGTTCACATTCAAAGAGCAGATAATGAAGCAAAAACCAAAAACAAACCGCACTGAAGAAAGTTCCACGACAGACCAGGATAAATAATTACAAACTTCAGGAAGATAACCAGGTATAGTCCATTGGAAGAATGCCAACCAAGATAAACCTCATCCAGGAAAAGCACTCAGCGTTGAGTGCTTTGTCTCCAGCATTTGTTAGCATGCAGGGCCAAACTCTTATGCAGATCTCACACCTGCAACCCATGAAGAGGATCCTGGCCCTCTCCTCCCAAGTAGACCATATTTTTTTTTCTGATCCTCTCCTCCCTGCGTGTCCTAGGATGGATAGGGGATGGGCCTGGGTCCTTCTCTTACTGCTCAGCTGGCCTCTGCCCTTCCCCAGATTCCTCCATCACCTCTGGAGCCACATTTCCACTCCCTGTTGGCTGTTCCTCCTCTCCCTCAGAGTCAGTCTCCACCAGGGGAATTACATTCCCTGATTCACTGAAGTATAAGAAGGGGGAAGCACAGTCAGACTTCTGAGATTTCTGTTGTTTTAGCCAATTTCAATAAAAGTAGTTCTAGTCTTCCTATGGAATGGATTTCATGGTCTGCTCTACCTAGCAGGACTGGCACATCCAAATAATTATATTCTACAAGCAGTACTTCATTTATCACATCTTTGTTTAAAATGGTGTTGAACTTATTTTAGCACATAGGCATAGGAACACCCCTCCCCCCGAAGAATGAAATATTTTGGGAAATATTAAAAAGACAGGATAAAATATAAAAACAAAAAAATCTTAAGGGAGGCTGAAACCAACCCCAGTTTCCCTGCCCCAAGCAGAAACTGAGGAGGCCAGCTTTTAGAAATACGATTTGGTAATCCATTCAGAAAGACTGGCTCAGAGAGAAACTCAGATAAACAACAAACAAAAGGATGACAAAATTAGATCAAACACCTAGGGTTTACAATTCCTCTTTTGCCTATAGAGCCATCTATGAGCTCCATAGGAATTCAGAGGTATAAAAATCAGTGGTGGGATTACATTTTTTTACAACCAGTTCTGTGGGCGTGGCTTGGTGGGCATGTCATGTCGTGGCAGGATAAGGATTCTGTAAAATCTCCATTCCCTCCCCACTCCTGGGGGAAGGTTACTGCAAAATCCCATTCCCTCCCCATCCCACTAACCTGCTTTCCAGTTCCATTTTCCCATGCAGGCAACAAAAGAAGATCCAGCCAATCAGCAGAGAATAGATGAGGCAGAAAATAGATGGGGGTGGGTCCAGTCAGATGGGGTATTTGCCAGTTCTCCGGATTGGAAGTATATTCTGGACTGGAAGTATATTCTGTAGTAAAGTTGAAGATTGCCCCAGTAAGTAATCAATTTGTGAGTCGTAAGTAAATTTTCTATTCTGTTCTCACATCTTTTAGTCTAGGACAGGAAAAATTGAAGACTTCAAAAACCTTTAAATACAAGCCCAGCCCCATAAGTTCATCTGGAACATTCAAGAGTACTCTTTCTATGAAAAATAAATAGAAAGCATGACTCAGCAATAATTCATCTTCACACATAAATAATTGTCAGTACACAATTCATATATTGTTGACGGCATCTGAAACTGAAATTAAAGGTTCTGTATGGAATGTCTAGATTTGTAAGCCTACTTTAGGTTGGGAGACTAAAGACTGGAGAAAGGGGAGTCTATCAATTAGGCTTTTACAGAATTTCAAGTCTTGCCACAAATTCATTTTGACCCTGTCAAAAAGCCATGGAAGTCATAATTGTCCCAAAAGGTGCTTTTTTCAAATGGCAGCTGAATTTTCTTGATTTTTCTTGAAGTCGTTTCACTTCTCCCCAAACTTCTTTAATTCAACTAACTGGAGGGGAATGGAAAGGACTTATATTAATGAAACCACCTGGGGGTAAATATGTGTCCTCAGAGTCACCTGTATCAGAGTGCAAATGGGTGTGGAACCATTGTGGGACTGCTGAAAGGGCCGCATTGTGAACAGGAGATAAGTGGTATCATAACCCTCCCCCTCTGTTGAGAGACAGCTGTTCAATTTTAACATAGAGAGCCTCTTCAATTCCTATTTCAAACCAGTAGGTCCTCCCTATCCAGCATGTGGACTGAATATGTATACATATTCAGTTCTATACATGTCTCCTTGTATTTTCATTTGTGTATATACTTTGTGCAATTGGTTTTTCCACAGGGCAAAAAGTCAGATGTGCTTTTAGTGAATTTGGAAGCATGATGACTTTGAAATGACAATAGCTAAAGTAAATGAGTATTTCCATGGCAGAAATAATTTCTTCTCTGCAGTATCCTAGGTAATGAATTGTATTTGTGTTGGGCCTGGTTTTATACTGTAGCTCCAACAGACATGTAAAATAAAAAGGTATTTTTATTTTGCCTTCAAAGATCAGAATCATGCAAGTAATAGTATTTCCTGTAGAAAGGGGAAAGAATATTGATTCTCCAGAGAATATCACCGTTAGCCAAGAAAACAAACAAATGTATCATCAAGCATATCAACCCAGAGTTCTCACAAGAGCCACAAATGATCAGGCTCAAATTATCCTGCTTCAGACAAAGACCTAGCTTTCTTGAGAAGACTGTAAGGCTTGGAAGGATGAAAGGAAAGAGAATAGGATGATCAGCACAAATGGATGGATTCAATTATGGTGGAAATTCCTTCACTTTTAGAAGACCTAAAAGACCAAATTAAGTCGAGAGTATCTATATGGTTGCTAAGACTTGAGGCCAAGTTTATGATGCTCAGTCATTTATTGAATACAGGAGAATACATAGGTGTGACTGAATAAAACCTTTATTCTTTGCAGTATTTATGGGCCTTCCAAATGCATCCAATTAGTAGGTATAAGACATAATCCATACATATCCATGATATTATTATATAACATTGCCTGTCATAATGCCATAAGATTGACTTGAATCTTGACATCTTGATCTCTTCTAGTTGTGATCTCTGATGGGTTGTTGCTAAGACTTCATTATGGAGGTTTAGCAGTACTTTAGCAAGTTATTAATATACAGACATTGGAACTGCATTAACCTCCTGTTACTCTTTCCCTTCTTCTTTCAAGTATCAACATTTTTTAATTGCAAGCTACCTTTTAGGCAGTACTGGCAAATCACACATAAAGCAGGAAGCTAGGGGTCACATATCCAGTAAAAACTCCTGACCAAAGTTTACCAAGATTAATATGTTGTGTGAATATATCTTTAATCTGATTAAGTTTCTTGGGTAAATATAGTCTTCAGATGAACATTATTACAATGTTCATCTGAGCAGAATTATTACTGCTATTGTTCTTTTATTGTATTAATAATATTAGATTCATAAATGTGACTTTCTAAAAAGCCTTGGATATGCTGAGCTACTGCAAATGAGCTACATATATGTGAACAATAATGTTAGATGAACAAGGCATTTTCTCTTGGGAATATTAAAAAATAGATCAAAATAACAGTTTGATAGCAGTTACTTTAAAAAGTAGCAACCTCTCAATATAAGAATGGGAAAACAAAAATAACTCAGAGCTCTGTCCCAGGAATAGGTCAACTTGTTATGTGTTGCAGACAGACATCACAAGATATTTTGATCACTGTTACCTGTGATAAAATTTTAAGCCAAGAGGTGAAGAAAATGAAACATTTTCAAAACTATCAAAAATATTGGGTTTTACCTTTAGTTTTGTAAGTAAGCCCTCCTGCCAGACTATGATTGATGGAACCACCTGTCACAGTGGAGCAAGGAATGCAAAACTTTCATGAATAAAAAAAAAAGAAGTTTGTGCAAAGCAGATTCTGGATTCAGAGTCATGGCTCTTATTCCTGAAAGTCAGCCCTTTTACATGAATTCACTTCCATCTTCTCATTAACATTCCACCTACTTTAAACTGCTACGTGTTGTGCCTCTGTATCACACTCACACAGAGCTTGCTGGTACAGCTCGGTTAAAAAAAATCCATCCATCCAATATATGGCAGCAAAAAGCTAATGTTTTCTCTATCTTATTTCTGCCATCTAAATCCATCTAAATGGATTTTTGGGGAAAATCATGGGCCTTTGAAATGATAGCAGTTAAAATAAGAAAAAGTGGCCTTCTACTATGTGTAGTCATCTGAGGCCAGCTAGCATAATCTGATCTCCAATACATTTTCTGATTACCAAAGATGGATTGCTTGAAGTTTAAGTCAGCTGAAGGCAGAGTACTAAGGTAAGTAGAGCTAACATTAATTCTTATTTTATTTCTTGGCTGGTTTAGTGAGTATGTGAAACAAAATCAGAAATGAAATCCTGAGATTCACATGAATGTTTCTCATTCTTTGGAGTTCAACCACAGTATTAAAGTCTTCCCTAGTTGGAAGTCCATATGGGCATCTATTACTTTGCAAGCAATGTACAGAAGTGCTAAATCATATTTTTCCAAGCTTTGACATTCTGAACTATGCATTCAAATGAATCATCTTCAAATTCATCAGAGAAGCAGTTCAACAAATAATAAAAGAATATTGTTTCTTAGCTGTCAGATTTTGTGATCACTGAACTTGAGACATAACCAAATACACTCTGCCTCTTTCCCTACCTCATCTCTTTCCTTATCAAAAGTTTTACATATAATAGCATTTCTGAGAATGATCAGGAAGATACAAGATTAAAACATTACTTCAGCCCTCATCTACCCCAACACTGACAATATTAACTAATCAAAGTTCTCCAGAGGCTTAAAGAAAAGTTAAAATTACATAGTTGTTGAAATAGCAGGAGATACTATACCATTTCAGACAAGTGACTGTCCAGTCTCTTCTTAAAAACCTTCAGTGATGAAGTTTTTACAACATCTGAATGCAAGCTGTTCTATTGTTTAATTCTCCTCACTGTTAGGAAGTATCTCCTTAATTCCAGGTTGCTTCTTGCCTTGATTAGTTTCCATCCATTGTTTCTTGCCCTGCCTTCTGCTTTGAAAAATAAGTTGATTCCCTCTTCTTTGTGGCAGCCTTTCAAATACTGGAATACTACTATCATGTCCCCGTCCCCCCATTCCTTCTTTTCTCGAGACTAGCCAAACCCAAATCCTTCAACCATTCTTCACATGTTTTAGTCTCCAAGCCTTTAATTGTATTAGTTAGAAATGGATGCCACTGCATTCAGCTATAATGGCTGCTGTGATTGATTAGGAACATGAGAAGTACCTTCTACAGGCATTTGGAGGAGTCCAACAGCATTTTTTTTTTCTGACCAACACATTTTATTGAAAGTGTATGCCTCTTAATAAAGAGGTTTTTGGAAAATGGGCTACTAGATTCCTTTTGTTTTTTGGCTATCAGTTTAACACAGCTGTCTTCCTACAGTGATTGAACTCCTTGACTTGGTTGGTTAGAATGCAGTGCTGCAGGGCTAACTCACTTCTCACTCCATGGGTTTGATTATTTATTTATTTGTTTGTTTATTTGGTTTGTCAATTGCTTACAAGATAATAGGTATAAGTAAAAACATAGTTATGAATACATGGATACATATAAGAAAAAGAAAAGAAACGAAACAATAGGACAGGGACGGTAGGCATGTTGATACGCTTATGCACGCCCCCTACAGACCTCTTAGGAAAGGGGTGAGGTCAATAGTAGGTTATGAGTGGCTCGAGATTGATTCAGCCTTCTATCCTTCGAATGACGGGTAAACTGAGGACCCAGATTGTTGGGAGCAATACGCTAACTGTGAACCACTTAGAGAGGGCTGTAAAGCACTGTGAAGTGGTATATAAGTCTAAGTGCTATAGCTATATGTACACTGACTGGAAACAGTTTTCCAGAGTCTAAGACCAAAAGCTCTTGGAGGATTATCTGGAAATGACCAAAGCTGAATGTGAAATCATCTGCATGCAGAACAAGTTCTTTGCCTGAGAGTGCAACAATCCAACCTGGTGATGAATTGTATTATCCAGCCATTGTTACAATGATACATCAGAATGTATACAAGCTTTATATTGCCACAGCAATGGGTGGATGATACTATAAATTGTAAGGATGGTAGCTGCAGTTGTAGTGCACTTGGAAACATATATATATATACAACTAAACAGAACTCTGTAGAAAAAGTAACAAATGCCTACTAAATTGGCACTTTTTACAAAAAATGTAAATCTTTTCCTATTGTGTGATGTCCTTGCAATCTCTGAAAGTTGTGAGCTCTTATTCTTCAGAATACTCCTTTATTAATGCTTACAAGATCCATTCAGTTTTATTTAGTGTTGGTAAAGTAACTAGTGTCTAATTAATGTGCCACTTTTTGGGAGAAAAAATTAGAATATTCTTCCAGCTGTCATCTAGCAGAACATTTCCCTGTTTTTACACTATAACCATCATGACCATCATTTTTTCTTCTCTTACCTGTTTAAGAATGTTTACATTTGGAGCTGCTCAAAGAAAGTAACTGAGAGGCAATGTCAAGTTTACAAGCTTTAATATTCTTTTCTAAGAGGTTGACAGGAAAAAAACACACACACTTCCAAGTTTTAGCTTGCACTATAGTGGTCCAAATATATGAATTTATGTTGCTGCAGCTGATGTGCAGTCATATAAGGAACTATTTTTCAAATCACTTTCAATACAACAAGATGGCTAGCAGTAAAATCTGTAATTAAAAATAACAATGCTCTCTAGAAATTTGAAAAAGGACACATAAAATAGCATATAACCAAAACATGTTAAGATACAGAATAACAAAGAAAACAAATTGGATGACTAGTCAAATACTTACATATATGAAAAGTTATTTGTCTTGGATTGCAGGATATAGAGACAAAAGTCTCTATATCAAATTGTAATATAATTTTGCTAAATTATCTACTTTGATTTTTCCACATTACTGAAATCAAACTGATTACTCTATGATTCCCTCAGTCCTAAAAGGGATCTTGGAAGTCTTCTAGTCCAACCCCCTGCCCATGGGAGGACATCCTATATCATTCTGTGCAGATGTCTGTCCAATCTCTTTCTAAAAACTTCCAGTAATGAAGCACCCACAACTTCTGGAGACCAGTCATTCCACTGACTTGTTAATTGTTCTTCCTGTCAAAAAATTTCTCCTTGGTTCTCAGTTGGATCTCTTTTGAATGATCTTCCACCATTACTTCTTGGCCCTCACTCAGGTCCTTTGGGAAATAAGTTGACCCCTCTTCCCTGTGACAGTCCTCAAGAATTGGAAGTCTGCTATCATATCACCCCTATTACTTCTATGTGTTAAAATAACATATCTAGGTCCCCAATCATTCATTATATGGTTTAGCCTCCAGACAACTTATCATCATCATATTAATAAATGCATCAGTTACATTACATTGCTATACAATGTAATGTCTAATAAAACAGATTTGATCATATTAATGATCAAATACATCAATTAAACATTTTCTGTTTTTTTGAAGAAACACACATCATTTGCCCTGCCTTCCCCAGGATTTCTCAAAGCTAATATGTAAAGGGTTAGGTCAAACAATTAGTAAATTGCAGTCCAACTGTTCTTTGAGATTTGAACACATTAAAAGTGTTCCGTCAGATAGATAAGGTAGGCATGCAGGCCCCTTCCCTTAACTTTTGCCATCTTATGGATTTACACAGCATGCCTTCATCGTAGTAGCCCCTGCCTTTTGAAACACCCTTGCTCTGAAATCCAACCCTTATGCTCTATGAAAATCTGGATGATAATGGCTGGAGACTAGTAAAGTGGTTTGTAGATATATGGAAGGATGCTTTCTGGGGATTTTTTCTGATGGTCTTTTATGAATTAGAGAGTTGACTGTCTGAGCTGCATATGCATACTTTCTGTTTGGTTTGAACTTAAGCCATGCTTTTCTCCTTGTCGCTTCAGTATGGATCTGGCTTATCTCTGTTAAGTCATCTTCCTTACTGTTTACACATCAATTCATGCTGATGATGTCATTGTAATCTCTCTCTCACTGAAGATCTTCTTGAGTACAGTGCAAATATCTGCATGAGAGACAGTTTCTTTGTCACATTGAATTTGAAACTGCAGAGGTGAATAGAAGCCTCCATGCATATAGGAAGAGTTCCTGCTGAAAACAATTATAACACATAATAAGTGATTTTGTAATTTCTGCTTTTACAATCACTTTTTCCCCATCCCTGGAACCAGAATCTGCCTCAATATAAATTAGAAGTATTTTACCATGTCCTGCATTTGTAAAGGGAGACATGTCTTCTATATAGGAATATATTCCTATATTATTACAATAGTCCCAGCTCTATCAGCATGAATATCTTCATGAATGAAAGCAAATATATATGTCCCAGGATATGTATACTGGGACATGTGTATTTGCTTTTATTCATGAAGACATTTGTGCTGCTAGAGCTGGAACTATTGTAATAAATTAACACATTCCATTCTATTGATAATGATGGCTAAACCTTTCAACCAAAAGCCTGTAAGAAGGGACATAGTCAATTGCATCAGCTACCCAATGTTATATGACAACCTTAGATTGAATACATTTATTTCCTTTGACTTCCACTGATCATCTGGCATGTTTTATTGGATTCCCACCTTGAACACAAACCATGGGAAAAGAAGGTGTCTAATCCTTCTGACAGTGGTATCTGACCAGAAGTTGAAAAGTATGCTTTTATAATTTTCACATCATTTGGAAAGTGCTTTCATTGATACTACTTCCTGCTGCGTTTTTCTTTTTGATACCATTTCACGCTGCTGGCACATATTTTTCCTGGGATCATCTACAGGCCCAAAATCTTTTTCATTGACATTACTACCAAGCTAGATATTGTCCTTCCTATTCCTATTATGTGCCCATATTCTGAACTACAGATTTGTTCATGAAATATTTGTGCCTTCCTCATAAGCAAAGGAATAATAGAAGATTATTTATTGGATAAATAGAACCTTATCTATAAATAGTAGAACCTTATTTATTGGAGAATAAGATGATAGTATCTATCCAAATTTGTGTGATCTCAAAAAGCTAAGCAAAATTGGACCTGATTAGTAAATTGAAGGAAGACAATGAGGAAATTCAGAAGCTATGGGAATAAACTTGGGAAGTTGAAAAATACCCCTGGAAGAAACAACAACCACAGTTTATTGCTATTGCTGGAAAAAACTACATAAAGTCACTAGGAATCAACATGACCCCACAGAGACTTTGTTATTTTATTGTTCACTTTCCCAATAAACCACATAAAAAAATTTAGATTCTACAATAAATATAAATGATCATATAACTCTTGTTGTATTTTCATGAGAAATTTTAGGTTATAGGAGTGTAGTTGTTTGTTGTTATGATCTGAAGGCCAAGTTGTATGAATGGATCTATTTAATTACTTACTACAATGCATTAAAACAATAACAGGCAAGTTACTATTACAAGACTAAGAGCAGAATAAATAAAAAACAGAGAGATAAAAACATGAGTCATTGTTCTTGAGAATTGATTTGCCATTCCTGAGCAGAGATTAGGTCTGTAAATAATGCAAATAATCAATAACTTTACCTTTGTCTTTTTCATCCTCCCAAAGAAGCAATCCTATGAGTTACAGCAAACAACAAGATTAAAAACCTGTTTTCAAGAGCCTATAGAGTTTAAAAAGTTGAGCCATTGCTAAGTCAGGTCAATGCTTTTGAAAATGCACCCCATGTATAATCAAACAGAAACAAATTTATTTATGACTAAAGAAGACAAGAGGACTTTTGGGGGTGTGGGAGGAAAATTTCATGTTTATCCTTTAATCCTACAAGCCATATTTCTAATTATACTTCTTAAGACAACTAGAAAGTATCATTCTTCAAATATGATGAGACATGTTCAGGATAGTGATGCAAGTCTGAATATAACTGTTCCGTCAGATTTGTCAGTAGCTGTTTTTGATAAGGATTTCCTAAATGGTTTATAGAAACACACACACACACACACACAATTATTCTGTGGCACAGGGGAAAAAAGCTGCTTTAGTTTGCCCAGTGTTTGCATTTTCCTGAGATGACATTTTGGGCTCAGTGCAGCATAACTAATAAGTTAGTCAAAATTGGCTGTAAATAAGAGACGTCAGAGCAGGCATTGCACGGTTGATTTGGAGCAGGTAGCACCTCCATTTCTTCTCCACCTCTGTTGTTTTACTGTCAAGGCAAACGCATATTAAGCAGGATTTCAGTCCCATAAAACAAACAAACTAAAGCGGGCAGAGATGGGTTGGAATATATTGGGTGGCATTTGCATTAACTAGCTTATCGTAAGTAAACTACCCGACGTGCATAATGTTTCCCTTGGATTTGAAAACAAATGGGCTGCATGATAAATTTCTTCCTCAAAGATCTTTTATTCCTGCAAATGTTGGAGGTGATTAAAGACATTAATTTCACTTTGGAAACCTTGGGGGTGTTCTGCATGGGCCTTCACATCCAAGGTGTCTCCTAATCCTTTTGGTTTCTTATCCAATCAGCAAAGTACTATCAAATTCATTGGAATTAGAACTGGGTGCCAAATTGCTATCTGAAATCCCCACTAAATTTATACAAAAAGAAAATGGATGGACAATTTTTCTGAACATCTTACAAGAAAGGGGAAATTCTCTAACTGTTCTATAATGGTGGCACTCAACCCTTGTAATGCTATCAAGGAGAGATTCTGCGGGGACAACTGCCCTTGGGATTTAATGGAAGTGTGGGAAACCAGCAAACTGTAGATCTGTGGAAAGATGATGAGCTACTGAAAGCTAGGAGATTCAAAAGCACTTCCTTTGATCACACTGCAAATTATTAAAGAGTAGAAAAGGGCCATTTAGACCAGAAATCCAAATTAAAGCATCCTTAACTTTCAAGCCTCTCTTTTAATCCATCCATAGAAAGGAGGATAACCATCTATCTTATAAATTAGTATCACTGTCCAATTGTTCAGATTATTAGAAAGTTTTTGCCATGTCCTGCATGTCCTGCATTCTGGGATAACAGAGAACAAGTTCTGACCTTCTGTGTGACAACTTGTAACACACCTCCAAGGGAGAATGTATTCAACAGCTTCTGACCAGTTCTGGAGAACTGGTAGAGAAAATCTGAGTAGTTCAGAGAACCAGCAAATACAATTTCTGACAGGCCCTGCCCCCATCTATTCTCTGCCTCCCATTGTATCCCAGCTGATCGGCTGGGTCTTCTTTTGTTGCCCTGCACAGGAGAACAGAGTTGGAAAGCAGGTTAGTGGGGTGGGAAGGAATGGGATTTTGCAGTAACCTTCCTCCAGGAGGGGGGAGGGAATGGAGATTTTACAGTATCTGTTGGATTGTAGGTGCAAGGAAGACACTGAATCGAGGTAATGATAGAACTTATTTGTTCAAGTAATTGCAGCCCTCCTTTTATAGGAGCTGTTAGATGGGACAACCAATCAGCTTGAAGTATTTCCCCGCCTAATTGGCAGACCAGAGGGAAAACTCCCCCTTTCAATGGAACATAACAGTATCCTTCCCCTGCTGCACCCATCAAGCCATGCCCCACAGAACTGATAGTAAAATCCCACCACTGGAGAAAAGAGTGGTCAGGCAACTGGGACAGAGCTAGTATATTATGGCTGGACTGGTGCAGTGTTTTTTTAAAAATAATTTGGCAACTGCAGCTGAGCAGGAAAGTTTGGGGTAAAACTAACCTGCTATTCTTATTTAAAATGGCAAAAGCAAAGACACTATGTGAACCTGTGTGGGGGCTGGGCAGAGATGAAATTGCACATCATAAAAAAAAAGGCACAGTTGCTAAGTAGTAACAGGAGTTACAAAAAGAGCCCTCCTATGACACAGACTACCATTGACAGAGCAACACAAAGTTGGATCTATTTTAACAAGGGTCCTTGACATCAGGCATCAATCAAACAGCTCGATTTTACAGTTTGATTTAATGGGCTTGTCACTGTCACTGTCTCCCCAGGAATATAGTACACGTGAAAACTCCAACTTTATCTTAAACTATTTTAAAAATATTTTATCAACTATCTATCAAATGTTGATAAATACTTATGAGGGTGTCAATCAATAAAATGCCAGTTTTGCAATGCTTGTAGGATTGCCGGTTCTCCTCACTAAGGGGAAGTAGGGTTAGAACAGCCTATATACTATCATTACCAACACAAACTTTCAGATACTTGCCACATGAGACCCTCATATCTGCCCCTCAGTCATTTTTAATCAAAGCTAAATACATCCAGATTCCTCATCCTGTTCTTATCAAACAGTTTCCAATTCCTTCATCTCAGCATTTATTTCTCTAAACCTTTCTTAAATTCTGGTGCACAGAGCCATGTAAACTATACCATGTAGAACAATTACTGCCCATGATTTAGATACAGTATTTGTTTTGTTTTAATTTGGTGGTGAAGCCTACTTCTCCCAGTGGTGCCGTTTGATACTTACTTGCTCACCAGAGGTGGGCAGGTTCTGACCAGTTCCAGAGAACTGGTAGCAGAAATTTAGAGTAGTTCAGAGAATCGGGAAATATTACCTCTGACTGGAGATTTTACAGTATCTTTCCCCTGCCATGCCCACGAAGCCACACCCACAGAACCGGTAGTAAAAAAATTGAATCCCACCACTGTCGTTCACCAGAGCAGTCTTGAGTTGAACACAGACCAGGCTGACCTCAGGCCCCGGGCAACAAGTAGTTTTTTTGTCACAACCCATGGATCTACAATCATCTCAGTCAAAATGCAGACATAACCTGGATGCTGCATTTGATAAAGCAAGATGGCATTCGTCAATCTTAATAGCAAAACCTGTGCTTGTGGGAATAACGCTAGGAAGAACATAACGATGATTTATTTTGTTTTAATTTGCCTTCTTGCATTCGGTGATGAATTGTACTGCTGATTCACCATCTATAATTCCATATTACTATATTCATATATACCATTACCAAACTAGGTTTCTCATTCTATACTTGTGAGGTTAATTTATTTTTCCCAAATGACATATTTGTCTCAACATTTTCAGAATGTTTTTAGGAACAGAAATTTCAGAATAATAGAAAAACAGAGTTGGAAGGGACCTTGGGGAACAGTGTTGTCTTGTAGTCCAACTCCCTGCTGAAGTAGGAAACCCAATACCAAAATTTGGGCATGTCATTTAGTGGGATGAAAATTAATTTTTGCTATTTTTTTCAGTGGAGGGTTATAAAAATATATGATTTTATAACAATAATTCAAATCTGCTGTTATTTTTGCAATTGTATAACATTTAGCTTGGTAAATCCATGTCTGATCATATGTCCTACAAAAGTCTCTTGTGACCAATCTTCTCAAAATTACAACTTATGCTACAAAAATTAAAGTTTTTCTGCATGAATCTTATCTAGCTAAGCAAACAATAATTCATGCAATCATAAACTAACATCAGAAAGCAATTATCTGAATTACAAAAACATTTAAGCAAATTTCATCAAGGCTCAATACCATTTCAGACAGATGGTTGTCCAAACTCTTCTTAAAAACTTGCAGTGTTGGAGCACCCAAAAGTTCTGTAGGCAAGCTGTTCTACTGATTAATTGTTATTAAAATTAAAATTCATTTAAATTTCATTTAATTGTATTAATTTTTAATGAAATTAAATTAATTTTATTCTCTTTTTTATGTTCAATTTTTTTAACCTTATTAAGATGGTTCTGCATTTTGTTTTTGTTTCTAGAGCATTAACTATTCCATCCAGTTTTGTATCATCTAGAAATCTGATAAGCATTCTTTTCACTTCCTCATTCATGTCTTTAAAGGCCCTGTCACATTGGCCGATGGATGCAAAACGTTTGTAAAAAGGAAACAGCGGACAAGAAAATGTTCCATCCATTGTTATCCGCTCTCAAAAGTGCCCAAAATTTGCATAAACAGAGCGGACAACAACGGAAAGGAAGGCCCACCCAACATACATGGCACAATCTCATCAGTGTTATATGACAGCCTCAAGGAAGCATCCATTAAGCATCTACCATCCTATCTTGCCACTCCACTGCTCCAGCTGAGGAGTTGCACCAGTGTCTCAGGAGGTTGCGCTGCTTCTTCCCTTCACGTGAAGCTCTGTTGGGGCCTTGCACATCCAGAGTGTCTATCAGGTTTCACCCTTGCCTCCATTCACCAGGCTCCATGTCCCCATTGCCTTGTTGGAGGTCCACGAGCCTGTTCTGCAACACTGGTTTGCGGGTGTGCATGAGATTGTGCAGGATGCAGAAAGCTTCCACGATGTTCCTCACAGTCTCTGGGTGATGCTGCATGGTGGTGAGAAGTACCTGGAACCTGTTGGCCAGGATGCCAAAGTCGTTCTCCACCACCCGCCTTGCCCTGGACAGCCTGTAGTTCAAGATCCTCTCTTCACGGGTGAGGCATCTGGAAGTGTAGGGCTTCATGAGGTAGGTTCTGAGGGAGAAGGCGTCATCCCCCATGATGAAGCAGGGCACATCTTGTGTGTTGTTGGGCAGGGGGTCTGGATCTGGGAAGCCCATGATGAGGTTGCATTCCAGCCCCTCCTTGAGGTGACTGGCATTGTATACCTGGGCATCTGAAGCTGACCCGTTGCCTGAAGCATCGATGTACATGAACTTGTAGTCAGCATCGACCATGGCGAAGAGGATGATGCTGAAGAAGCCCTTGTAGTTGTAATAAGTGGACCCTGACTTGGCTGGAGCTTTGCAGGCCACGTGCTTGCCATCTATGGCTCCAACGGTGTGGGGGAAGTTCCACTTCTGATCCCACTGCTCTGCAACTTTCTTCCATCCTTCTTCAGTGGAGGGGCACTGGAGGAGCTCCTCCAGGTATTCTTCGATGATGGCCTGCACCACTTCTCTGACCACAATGCTGATGGAGTTGTGTGGCACCCTCCAGCCGTACTGCATGCTCCTGTAGGTGGTCCCTGAGGCCAGGTGGTGCAGAGTGAGTGCCACCTTGAGCCCAGGGTCCAGGCCGGGCCAGAAGTTGGTGTTTGCCTTGGTCAACCTGGGTCTCAGCTGCTCCACAACTTCATCAAACATAGCTGGAGGCATCCTCATGAAGTTCTGGAATGCACGAGTGTCTTCGTTCCTCAGCTCCACCATCAGCTTGTTGTACAGTCCATACTCTGCTCTTCTCCCAATCCATCTTCGGACCCAGACACTCCTTGGCTGCCTCCTTTTCTTCCTGTAGTAGAGTTCACAGAGCCTGTAGATGGCTTCTCACTGTTGCAGAACGATGGTGGCTACCAAAAGGAGTGTGTTACGATCCATGGTGGAGATGACTGGATGCTGTGGAAGAGCAAGAGCCAGATGAAGGCTGAAAAGGTCTGCACCGCAGGGCTAATGGACTGAAAGTGAGATCCAGGTGAGTTCCTCCCCCTTTTTATAGGAAATATAGATTTTCCGCTCGGTGTCCCTTTACATCCTCTAGGCATCCTGCAGACATCCTAAATATCCAAGATACGTTCCCTCTGCGAATGTTTTTTCCATTTTAATGCTTTGTATGCGAGCTGCATCCGCTTTCATCCTTTCTCTGTCCGTGCTACTAACGCTTTGTGTCCATTCCACGTCCGTTTCGTTTCCTCCCTGTGTCCGTTTTCCGCTGGAGCGGATTTGAGTTGCGCAGATGCGCAGCGGATGCCTAGCGGATATAGTGGATGTGTAACAGATGACGACGGATGTAGAATGGATGTTCTACGTATGCGTTGCAGATGCAGAATGGACGCGTTGGATACATTTTCCGCTCAAAAAGTTTTGAGCAGCTCAAAACTTTTTGAGCGGATGGAATCTCAGTCGACGGATGCTGGACGGATAGAGAGGATGAAAAACGGAGGCAGTGAGTACAGAACGGAAGCATCGCGTTAACCAATGGATGGCAAGTGTTTCTCTCCGTTTTACATCCTCTTTCCATCCATTGGTGCAGTGTGACATGGGCTTAATGAAGGAAACCTAACCCAGGACTGACCCTTGTGGAAGTCCACTTAATTGCTTACTGTAATTTGAAGGGGAACTACTGATAAGAATTTTCTCAATATGTGTTTCAAGCTGTCTGTGGAGAATATATATTTTATTCAGTTCATGCTTGTATCATTTATTAATCAGATTATCATATAATGCTAGGTCAAATGCTTTGAGGAAGTCAGGATGTATTATATTCATAGCATACCCACAATCAGTTGAAGTTAATTAAAAATGAAATAATGTTTGCCTGATAGGACAGGTTTTTTAAACAAGTCGGTGTAATCATTGTATTTTAGTTCAGTTGTTCTGGAAGTGATTGCTCCATGGTTCCTTGAGTCTTCCTTTATTTTAAAAACACAGAGACATCAAGATTTCTCAAAGCTAAAAGTTTACAATTAGCAAAATGCTTCAGCAGTCCAACTCTTTATTGAGATTTGAAGTCATTCAAGGTATTTCCTTTTAAGCTTGAATTGCACCTCTGCTCCTGGAACTAGCATTTCACAATTGCACAATGGAATGCCTATTCTTTCTTTTTTAAACCAAGACTGGATTAAAATAGGATTTGAATAGGTCTGCCTATTCTTTGTTATCTGTAACTCTTTTAATATCTTGCATAGCAGTACCATCCATTATTTTTTGAAATTATTTTGAACTTATCAAAGAAAAGCTCTGTATCATCAATCCCTTGTCAGTTTTGAGGAACTGATTCTGAGCTGTAGTCTTCCTAGAGAATATCTAAAAATCAAGGTTATCTATACATACAAGTAGTCCTTGACTTACAATCACAATTGAGTCCAAAATTTTGATTGCTAAGCGAGACATTTCTTACGTGAGTTTTGCCCCATTTTACAACCTTTTGTGCCACAGTTGTTAAGTGAATCACTGTACTTGTTCAGACAGTAACACAGTTGTTAAGTAAATCTGGCTTCCCCAATTGACTTTGCTTGTCAGAAGGTCACAAAAGATGATAACATGCCCCAGGACACTGCAACTGTCACAAATATGAGTCAATTGCCAAGCATTCGAATTTTGATCATTTGACCATAGGAGTGCTGCAACACTCATAAGTGTGAAAGACGGTCATAAGTCACTTTTTTCAGTGCCGTTGTCACTTTGAACAAACTGTTGTAAGTTGAGGACTACCTGTACTGTGCCACAGATCCAGCCCCTTAGCTCTCCTCCTTTATGTGTCATTAAAAAAAAAAAAATCAGCGTTAAGCTTTTCTACAGCCCTCTAGGGAGGAACTGTCTTGAACCTTTCCTCCCTACCAAACAATATCAATTTTGCTGTCCCTTGCTTCTCTGGAATTGAGACCTGGGAATCCACAGATACTAACCTCTGCAAGCATCATAGACCAGGGCTGTCCAATCTTGGCAGATTTAAGACTTCTGGACTTCAATTCCCAGAATTTCTCAACTAGCAAGTTCTCAAAGTTGGACATCCTATTACAGACCATAGAGGTTAAAAAGGTCTGTGTTCTTCACAAAATGGCTAAAACTTTCTTCTTCTTCTTTTTTTTTTAACTTAATTGGTTTACAGTAGCTATAGTACAGTATTGTTTATGTCTTTCGTCTGCTTTTCTTTATTGAAGTCCCATTTGCCACCTAAATCTGCCTTCTGTTTTAAGTTCAATCAAATCAGAATAGAGCTGCAAGGGATTTTGTAGATCTTCTACTCCAACCCTCTGCTCCAGCAGGAGAACCTCTACCATTTCAGAAAAGTGACTCTTTTTAAAGACCTCCAGTGATGAAGCCTCACAACTTCTGAAGGCAAGTTGTTCCACTGGTTAATTGTCCTCACTGTTAGGAAGTTTCTCCTTAATTCCAGGTTGTTTCTCTCTTTGATTAGTTTCCATTCATTGTTTCTTGTTTTGTGTTCTGGTGCTTTGGAAAATAATTTGACCTCCTCTTCTTTGTGGCAGCCCCTCAAGTATTGGAATACTGCTATCCGATATTTATTTCTTGGTTCTTTTTTGCTGTAAAAAAATCATATCTTCCTCTGTTATCTGATTGGAATCATAGATCAGTTCAGCAATACTTTGAGTCAGACTTTTTGCCTTTCAAATTGTTTCTACCTTTTCCACCTGAATTCCCAGTTGGAGACATTAACTAGGAGGTCCTTGAACTAGACAGTATAAACTTATAGAATAGAAAGAAACCACTGCAATTCATTTGACTCAGGAGTGGGCAACCTTTTCTTAGACATGGTAGATGGTTTGCAGTTATAATTTCATGAAAGCCAAAAGCTGCAGTCGGTAGGGCAATATTATAAAAAGCATGAGGTTGCAATTTTCTTTCTCCCCTTCCCCCCCACCAATAATTTTAGGAGGGAATCGTTTCAGATACAGGTAGTCCTTGACTTACAATAGCTCATTTAGTGAACGTTCAAGTTACAACAGCACTGAAAAAAAGTGACATGACCATTTTTCATCCTTATTGTTCTGACCTGGCTCCCAAAGATGACAAACACTTTGTAGTTAAATAAATTATTCTTTTATTCGGAGTGCCAGCAGTCCCAGAAAAAAGTCTCTGTCTCTCTCACAGCAGTCTAGCAAGCCTATCCAGCAGGAAGATGAATAAGTTGTCTGCCACACCTTTTCAGCTTTGCCCCCTCCCTTTTATCCCCAAAGCTAGGGTGGGGCTTCGCTAGCAGCAGTGGTTCTTCCGTCCCAAGGACTGTCCCATAGATTTGCACTGTTTTCCTCTCCTCTGCCTTCTGTGCATCCATGCATCAGGCACTGGACCCAGTTGTTCCTCCTCTTCCTCATCAGCCACCCCCAGACCTGGGTGGCTGTTGAATCTCCATCTGAGGGCTGATTGACGGCCAAGGCTGTGCTTCTGTCTGTATCTCTGAAAGCTCCATTTCCTCAGAGGTCCATTCCCCCTCAGAGCTCTCAGATTGCCTTGATGCTGATCCTGACTCCCATGACACCTCCCCATCTGATTTGGCTGCTGGACGGGCCGGGTGCCAACAGGCCACAACATTTATTACCTTTGTAGCATCCCCATGATCATGTTATCAAAACTCAGATACTTGGCAACTAACTCATACTTATGACCGTTGCTGTATCCCAAGATCATGTGATCACCTTATACAACCTTTAGACCAGCTAAATCAATGGGGAACTCAGATTCACTTAGCAACCATGTTATTAACCATCAACTGCGGTGATGCACTTAACAATCGTGGCAAGAAAAGTCCATTGTGGTTGTATTTGAAGATATCTGTACTTCTTTGTTTTAAAAAGACAACAATAATCAATTAGTGCATTCATGGAAACGAGCAAAATTTGAAAACTGCTCTCCTTTTGTTAATTAACCCACAAATGGCCTAGTGTTTTCCAGATGTTTTGGCTACTGCCCCCATATGGTGGCTATAGATCACTTCATTGGCAGCAAAATATTCATTGTTGTACTAATTGACAATGATGTAGACTTTCACATGATTTCACTCATTAACCCCACATTTAACTATTCTTTCTTAAACATTAATGCCTTATCCTTGTATGAAGAAATCTTCATACGGAGCTGCTAGCAAAATAAAATTCAAGTTGAAATTAAAAATTAAAATAATTAAACACAACAATAAAAGAAAGAAACCATTAAAATCTGGTTTGCAACTCCCATTAAAAAGTCAAGTGCTTCTTGAATAAAAGCTATTTCTTTCTCTTGCAAAGATAATAGCAGTCAATCTAATCTGACCTTTGTTGATGGCATATTTCAAAGTCTAGGATCAGCCATCAGATCAGCTTTCTTCATTATGCTTTTCAAATGAAACTCTAATTATATAGGTTTAAGCAGGGTGTCTTTCTCTTGTGGATCTTAGAAACCAGGCAGAATCATTTAAGGAGAGGGAGAGAAACCAAGCAGGATCATTTCAGGATATGTGTGTGTGTGTGTGTGTGTGTGTGTGCGTGTGTCCATCCTTAAATGATCCTGCCTCATTACTAATATATATATATATATATGGAGTTTCCCACAAACTTTCATATGTATGTATGTATGTATGTTATTCAGCTTTGTACGGGTATTTTCCCACGTCATTATAGTTGTGCTTTTAAAGTTGTAGCGACGTTTCGGCAGAATCTCATCTGTCATCATCAGACTCCTGTATTGTGTTTGTCTGTGAGTCAGGCTTTCACAGCCTTTTCTGGGCCATAGAAGGAGCGTTCACGTCGCGGCCCCTGTCAGGTATCTGTTTACCTGCAAATCCTTCTACCACACTACACCAACCTACACCAACAGTGTTCTACAGTGGCTGGGAAAAGTGTAGCGACACGAGAGAAGAAGAAGAAGCCTTTTCTGTTTTAAATTTGGTGCTAGCCTACTGCTGTGTTAGAATGGTTTTTTCTTCATCCTATTCATGTTTTTAGGTTGACAGAAAAACAGATGGCACACTAGGACACACCATATACCAGAAGAAAACACACATCAACCACTACCTCAACACCCAATCCCACCACCGCCCAGCACAGATAAACTCCGTGGCCAAAACACAAATTGCCAGAACCAAATGCCTGGCAGACAAGACACACAAAAAGACTGGACTATGCACCCTGACTAAAGTACCGACAGCCAATGGCTTCCACAAAAGCAAAATCACAGGCCTGATCCACAATAACACACTGAGACATAATAGAGATTTAGAAGATGAATAGATCTATGGAACAGCTGTCCCCTGCATAAGAGGTACTACAGACAAAATCAGTAAGATACTACACAGGCATCACATTAAGACTGCCTTCAAAATAGACAGAAAAATAGCAGCCATCCTAAGAAACCCCAAAGATAAAATTGATCTGGAAAACGCATATATGAAGTCCATGCCCTGCCACATACGTCAGAAAGACCAATAGAAGAATAAGTTGCCACCTGGATGAACACAAAAATGCAGTAAAAAAGCTGGAAAACACCTCCTCACTAGTCCAACACATGAAAGCCACAGGTCATAGCATCAACTTCAATGGCACCAAAACCCTAGCCACTATAGAAAACCCCAGCTACAGAATTATCAGAGAAGCCATAGAGATTGAAAAAAGACCCGAAAGCATGAATAGAAGAGATGACTCCACCAGACTGTCAATTATCTGCAAACCTGCACTCACAAACAAAAAAATCTCCATACCACAAGCCAAGCAAACCCCTGGGCACAAACAGATTCCCCCTCCCCCCGATACCTCCATTTTAAACACACCCCAACCAGGCACACAGATGAAACCTAGCTTCCTAATAAATGATAGCCGTCAATTTACTCGAAGCCAAGCCACACTAAAAGCCTCCAATACAGGAAACACAATGTTGGCAGCCAATCAAGACCCCCCCTAAAAATAAAAATGCTACAAAGCATTTTTTGCTACAAAGCAAAAAATCTACAAAGAAGACATCAGAAACACCAATCAAGCAGAACACAGCAAACTCCAAGACCAATAAACACAGACCAAGACTTCCAACCAATCAGGATGAAGAAAAAACCATTCTGGCACAGCATAGGCTAGCACCAAATTTAAAACAGAAATGGCTATGAAAGTCTGACTCATAGACGAATACAATACAGAAGCCTGATGATGGCAGATGAGATTCTGCCGAAACGTTGCTACAACTTTAAAAACACAACTATAATGACATGGGAAAATACCCAAACAAAGCTGAATATCATATTTATATATGCATGAATTAAGGGTATGTGGTGCAAAATATAAATGCCTCTCAAATCCATATTTTTAAATATCACCTTTGCAGTTTTTTTATACCAAGGGTGACATCTGAACATTTAAGGAACATTAAAGTTTGTGGGAAACTCCATTCTGACCAATGCATGAGTCAAGCAAGTGAATTCACTTTGATTCTTAATAGAATGCACCAAGTCTGAAGTCTGAATTCCTCCAGTATCATTGGACTCTGCTTGAGATGATAGTAGAAATGTTTGTTTCATGGATAAGGAAAACTTACTTGTCTGGCTAATACTCTTAAAGATAGACTAGGCAAACTCAGGTTAGAGAAGATTGTCATCTGTTACAATAGTGGTAGCCCTTGGCTTATAACCACAATTGAGCCCAACAAATTGCCCAGCAATGAATTGCTCAGCAAGACATTTGTTAAGTGAATTTTGCTCCATTTTATGCCCTGTCTGGCCATTGTTGTTAAGTAAATCACTGCAGTTGTTAAGTTAGTCGGAAGGTTATTAAGTGAATCTGGCTTCCCCATTAACTTTGTTCGTCGGAAGGTCACAAAAAGTGATCATATGACCCTGGGATAGCGCAATGGTCATAAATATGAACAAGTTTATGTATGCCCCTTACAGACTTCTTAGGAATGGGGTGAGGTCAATAGAGGTTGGTTTGAGGATAAAGGAGTGGGGATTTGAGCAGGTGACAACAGAATCAGGTAGTGAGTTCTAGACATTGACCATTCTGCTGCTGAAGTCGTACTTCCTGCAATCAGGTTTGGAGTGGTTTGCATTTAGTTTATATCTGTTGTGTGCTCTTGTGTTGAATATTCATATATTGTGGCTGAAATATTCATTAACTGGTAAGACATTGAACATATGCATAAGCGCACAATCATGCCTACCATCCCTGTCCTATTGTCCCCAATTATTAGTTTCTATTTCTTATATTTAAACTTATTCTTGTTTCTGTTGTATTGTAAGCTTTTGACAAATATATAAATAAATAAATGAAATATGTTGCCAAGCATCCAAATTTTGATCATGTGACCATGGGGATGCTGCAACAGTTGTAAGTATGAAAAATTGTCACTTTTTTCAGGTTTGTTGTAACTTTGAACAGTCATTAGATGAACTGTTGAAAGTTGAGGGCTACCTATATTACCTTGAAACTTAAGGCCCTGTCACACTGGCCGATGGATGCAAAACATAAGTAAAAAGGACACAGCGGATGAGAAAAATGTTCCATCCGTTGTTATCCGCTCTCAAAAGGGGCAAAAATTTGCATAACCAGAGCGGATAACACGGAAAGGAATGGACGGGGGGAGGACGCAGGGCGGATGGAAAGCGGATGCGGAATGGAAGCCTAGCGGATGGAAGAGGATGGGAGTGGATGGCACATCCGCAAGGCTTCCGGGGGACCACAGCAAAGCGGACATGGAACGGAAAGAGCGGATGCAGAGCAGACGCCAAGCGGATGAAGCGGATGCAGAGTGGATGCCTAGCGTTCAATGAGCATGCGGGGAGGATGCATTGCGTCAGCCCCGCAGATATAAAGGGAGGCAGCTCCCAAGCAGGTCACCATTCAGAGGAAAGACCTGCTTCCAGACACATTGAGTGCCTTGCCAGCCTGCCCTGCATGCCTGCCTGCCAGCCTTGCTGCCAGCCTGCCTGCCAGTCTGCCTGCCAGCCTTACTGCCTGCCTGCCTGCCAGCCAGCAACCCCACAACCATGGGGAAGAAGAGAAAGCCTCAGCCATCTGCTGCCAGCCCTGGCAAGAGGGACAGGGCCATCCTCCCACCCCCTGGCCCTCACTCTGCTTCTGCTGGGGCTTCTGTAGCACGAGCTCGCTCTTCTGCGGCTGGGGATTCTGCTGCTTCTGCTTCTGAAGGAGCTGATGATGATGCTTATGGCGGTGGTGCTTCTGCTGATGCTGCTTCTGGAGGAGCTGCTGATGCTGCTTATGGCGGTGGTGCTTCTGCTGGTGCTTACTCTGCTGATGCTGCTTCTGGCGGTGGTGCTTCTGCTGGTGCTTACTCTGCTGAAGCTGCACTTCGTCCTGCTGGTCCTGCTTGTGCTCCTGGTCCTCGTGCTCCTGGTCTTGCTCGTGCTCCTGGTCCTGCTCATGCTCCTGGTCCTGCTCATGCTCCTGGTCCTGCTCGTGCTCCTGGTCCTGCGGGTCCTGCTGGCACTGCTGGTGCTTACTCTGCTGATGATGATCCTGGTCCTGCTGGTGCTGCTGCTGCTGCTGATGATGATGATGATCCTGCTGGTGCTGGTGCTGCTGGTGGTGTGGAGGAGCAGCCCCTATGACCTGGAAGCCCCTCTGATGAGGGCCCATCTGGTCCTGCCAAAGGGAGGAAGAGGCATATGTGAGAACGGGAGAGGAGGCAATACTCCATTGAGGAGGAACACGAGGATGAGGTGCTGGAGTGGCTGAGAGAAAATGAGTATCTATGGCGGAAGGGACACAGGCTCTACAGGGACACCAAAAGGAAGCAGGCTGCTTGGAGAGAGAAGGCGGAGAGTCTGGGCTACACATCGGAGGTGCTCCTCGGCTGGTGGAAACATATGCACACCTGGCATGGGAAGCTGCACCTCAAAAAATCTGGCCAGGCCACGGTCAAGCTTGCAGACAGAGAGACCTATGTGATGGCCAGGTGCAGCTTACTGGAGGTGAGATCCGCCACCGAGGAACAGCCCCTCTTACAACCCTCTCTCTCCGGCAGCCTGCTGAGACCCAGTCCTCTTCCGGCCAAGAGTCAGCTCCTGTCTCCAGGCAGGTTTCTGTGGAGCGTCCCACGGTGGAGAACCCGCGGACAGCTGTTTTAACCATGGCAGAGCACGTGGAGGACTCCCTAGCGCAGTGGGAGAAAGGAGACGGCACTTCCACCACAGTCCTACCCACATCCCCCCCCAGCTCCACCTCCACAGAAAGGCAGAGAGCCAGACAGGAGGGGCAGAGATGCACTGTCCTGATAGACATCAGGGACACTATCTGGAGCAGCATAGATCTCCTCTCTCAGCTGGTCCACACTGACTCCTCATCCTCCAACCGCAAGCGCTTCCTCACCTATGTCAACCAGACCCTCACGGACATGGCGGAACCCCAGTACCAGGTGGTGAAGGACCGGATCACCGAGCTGCTTCACAACCCTCCAGATCCAGAGGAACCTGCTCCCACCCAGTCCAGGCCTGCTCCTCCACCCCAGATGATGTCCCTCCCATTCCAAGGCTTCCCACAGGCCCTCACCTACCAGGGCTACAGCTACCAGGAGGTCCAGCAGCACAGACAGCAGCCCTTCCCAGTCCAGGCACAGAGTCATCAGACGACACCGGTGCCACCGGTTCCACTGATGCCACCGATGCCACCCATGCCACTGATGCCACCCACGCCACTGATGCCACCCATGCCAATGATGCCACCCACACCACCGATGCCACCCACGCCACCGATGCCACCCGCGCCAGTTCTCACCCAGCTGCAGACCAGACAGCCCCACTACACTGCTCCTTCCTCCACCCCACAGCCAAGCCCGGCCTCAGTACATCTGTCATCGGTATTGGGACTGACACCTCATGGCATGGAGGAAGGAGCTCTCAACATCACGGGGCTGAGCCAGCTGTCTGAGAGCTTCCTCAACACACCATCACCTGTTGTCCTCTTGGGGCCAGGCACCCCAGTGGGGCTTCAGACCAGCACTCCAGCAGCAGCCACCTCCACAGCACCTGGACCCTTCACCCCTGAGACTGGGCACACCTCCGAGTGACCAATAAGAGTGCCAGAGACTGGGTGGCTACCTGTAGACTTTAATTGGACACTTAACTTGGGTCATTTTTCTTTTACAGCTTGTTATTAATAAAGATTATCTTTGCTTCACACACTTGCCTCATTTATTTCATTAAATAAAGTCTTGGTGGAAACTTTTAGAAATGGTTTAAGCCTTTGCATGCTTGTGGGATGGGTAAGGATAGCAGTGGGGTGGGCAGGGATACCTGTGGGATGAGTAATAGCTGTGGGATGGGCAGGGATACCTGTGGGATGGGTTAGGATATCTGTGGGATGGGTTAAGATAGCTGTGGGATGGGCAGGGATACCTTTGGGATGGGTTAAGATAGCTGTGGGATGGGTTGAGATAGCTGTGGGGATAGATAAACCTCCAATGCAAGCACAGTGGGACTGTATGGTCCACCCTCCCAGGTGCCACACCTATGGCCCTTTATTATAATACTAATGTAATCATTGATCCACACATGTCAACATATGCACAACTCTTTATTAAATGCCCTGTTTATTGTAGGCCCACCCAACATACATGGCCCAATCTCATCTGTGTGATGAGACAGGCTGAAGGAAGCATCCATTAAGTATCTACCATCCTGTCTTGCCACTCCACTGCTCCAGCTGGGGAGTTGCACCAGTGTTTCAGGAGGTTGCGCTGCTTCTTCCCTTCACGTGAGGTTCTGTTGGGGCCTTGTACATCCTCAGTGTCTGTCAGGTTTTGCCCTTGCCTCCATTCCCCAGGCTCCATGTCCCCATTGCCTTGTTGGAGGTCCATGATCCTGGTTCTGCAAGACTGGGTAGTGGGTGCGCATGAGATTTTGCAGGATGCAGCAAGCTTCCACGATCCTCCTCACGGTCTGTGGGCGATGCTGCATGGTGGTGAGAAGTACCTGGAACCTGTTGCCCAGGATGCCAAAGGCGTTCTCCACCACCCGCCTTGCCCTGGACAGCCTGTAGTTCAAGATCCTCTCTTCACGGGTGAGGCATCTGGAAGTGTAGGGCTTCATGAGGTAGGTTCTGAGGGAGAAGGCGTCATCCCCCACGATGAAGTAGGGCACATCTTGTGTGTCGTTGGGCAGGGGGTCTGGATCTGGGAAGCCCATAATGAGGTTGCGTTCTAGCCCCTCCTTGAGATGACTGGCGTTGTATACCTGGGGCATCTGAAGATGAGCCGTTGCCTGAAGCATTGATGTACATGAACTTGTAGTCAGCATCGACTATGGCGAAGAGGATGATGCTGAAGAAGCCCTTGTAGTTGAAATAAGTGGACCCTGACTTGGCTGGAGCCACGTGCTTGCCATCTATGGCTCCAACAGTGTGGGGGAAGTTCCACCTCTGATACCACTGCTCTGCAACTTTCTTCCATCCTTCTTCAGTGGAGGGGCACTGGAGGAGCTCCTCCATGTATTCTTCAATGATGGCCTGCACCACTCCTCTGACTACAATGCTGATGGTGTTGTGTGGCACCGTCCAGCCGTACTGCATTCTCCTGTAGGTGGTCCCTGAGGCCAGGTGGCGCAGAGTCAGTGCCACCTTGAGCCCAGTGTCCAGGCTGGGCCGGAAGTTGGTGCTCTGCTTGGTCAACCTATGTGTCAGCCGCTGCACAACTTCGTCAAACATGGCTGGAGGCATTCTCATGAAGTTCTGGAATGCACGAGGGTCTTCGTTCCTGAGCTCCACCATCAGCTTGTTGTACAGTCCGTACTCTGCTCTTCTCCCAATCCATCTTTGGACCCAGACACTTCTTGGCTGCCTCCTTTTCTTCCCATAGTAGAGTTCACAGAGCCTGTAGATGGTTTCGCACTGTTGCAGAACGATGGTGGCTACCAAAAGGACTGTGTTACGATCCAAGGTGGACATGACTGGATGCTGTGGAAGAGCAAGAGGCAGATGAAGGCTGCAGAGGTCTGCACAGCAGGGCTGCTGGACTGAAAGTGAGATCCAGGTGAGTTGCTCCCCCTTTTTGTAGGCAATATAGGTTTTCCCCTATGTGTCCTTTTGCATCCTCTAGGCATCCTCTAGACATCCTTAATATCCGAGATAGGTCCCCTCTGCGAACGTTTTTTCCATATTAAATGCTTTCTTTGCGTGCTGCATCCGCTTTCATCCTTTCTCCGTCCATGCTACTAATGCTGCGCGTCCATTCTGGGTCCGTTCCGCTTCCTCCCTGTGTCCGCTTTCTACTGGAGTGGATGTGAGTTGCGCAGTTGCGCAGCGGATGCCTAGAAGATATAGCGGATGTGTAACGGATGCCGACGGATGCAGAACGGATGTCCCCCGTATGCCTAGTGGATGCAGAATGGACATGTTGGATACATTTTCCACTCAGAAAGTTTTGAGCAGCTCAAAACTTTTTGAGCGGATGAAATGTCAATAGACAGATGCTGGACGGATAGAGAGGAAGCAAAACGGAGGCAGTGAGTACAGAACGAAGCATCGCATTAACCAACAGATGGCAAGTGTTTTTCTCCATTTTACATCCATCCTCTTTCCATCCGTTGGTGCAGTGTGACATGAGCTTTAACTCCTTCCCTGTGAGGACGGAAGGCAAATATGTTGTTTCTTCCTTTTTTCAAATTATGTGGAAATAAAGCAACATGGATCTGTCAGCTGGTTTAATTTTTCTTTCAATAGTTAATTTGCAGAATGCACATACTCCAGAGTGATTATTCTCTGATGGTTTATATTATCTAAGCTCTATCCCCACCCCTCAATAAATCTGATTTGTATGGATTGGCAGTTCAAACAATGTATTTTCTACTCCCAGAGGGCAGCGTATGGTTCACTTTTTGGATTGAAAAGATGAACTGTTTTGCATAATGTAAATTGGAGGTGAAGGCTGTTTTTGACTGTAGTGTTGCAAACACAATTAGTGAGATAAATACAGAACTAAATTCATCTCTTCTGAAAAGAGCTAACCTGATTGGTATGGAAAAGACCCTTTTATTTGCAATGTTGGTGCTTCCTAAAGTAGTTAGCAATGCACAGGGTGGCATTCTGATTTGCAGCTTTAAAAAATTCCCTAATGAATAAATCAAGGAATTAATTGCCAACACCAAACCTTTGCCAGCCAGTATGAGATCAGCTCTGCTGAATGAAAGCTCTAATTGCGATAGACTCCTTGCCAGTCCTAGGGGAAATTATGCCAACATGGGAAAGTGTTACCTAGGATGCCTCATCGGTTGCAAAAGGCTGTCTCTTTCCCTTTCAGAGGTAAACGATTGATGATATATCAGCTGCATCTTTTACCTAGGGTTTTATTTCCATGCTATTATTTCAAGTTTGGCCCGAGTGTCTGTGTCATATGCAGTGGGAATGTGATTTGACAAGAGTTTCTTATGAAGGAGGAGAGAGAACAATGGATGTTTTAGATTTTACTGATAATCCTTGACTTATTACCACAATTGGGTAGGGGAATTTTGATTGTAAGACAGGCAGTCATTTTTAGAATAAGCACAGTGTTATCTAATAATATGAAGCAGAGGGAATCAGGATTTTATTTACTTTTCAATATCAGATATTCTTTGACATCTATCTAGTATTATTAAATGGTCTTGACAGGGAATCATTTGGGGTTTGTTCTCCTTCACAGAAGTCTAAATTTGTGGGGGGAAAGGTTCCATGATACTGGTGGTTTTTTCACATTACCAAGAGGCAATTAAAAAACAACAACAGATGTTTGCATAACATCTATATATATTCAATACTTTGGCCACCAATGAGAAAGAAGGACTCACTGGAGAAGAGCTGAACACTGGGAACGATTGAGGGCAAAAGAAGAAAGGAATGACAGAGAATGAGGTGGCTGGATAGAGTCACTGAAGCAGTAGGCATGAGCTTAAATGGACTCCAGAGGACTCCAGAGGGCAGGAAGGCCTGGAGTAATATTGTCCATGGGGTCGTGATGAGTCAGACACAACTTCATAACTAACAATAAATATTCATACGTTTCATAACAACAATTAAAATGTGAAAAGAACTAAAATTAATCTAATTGTTAGTGTTGAAGATGGTGAGCAGATTTGCATGTCTGTTGATCCTACTGCCAATGCTCAGTATTGTTAAACATTCTGCACTTCTCTGTTCTAGATTCCAGAACGGCTTTACCTTAAATCTGGACCTGAGTTGGTCATCCTTTCAACAAAAGTGTCCCAAAGGTGCTTTTTCAAAAGACAATGGGACTTTCTTTGTTTTCCCCTGAAAACCTTTGCTTCTCATCCAAGAAGCTTCTTCAGTTCTGACGTGAGAATAAAGTCAGATTGACTCAGAACTTTTGAAAAGGCTTTTGAAAAGTAGACTACTAGCCATTTCTAATGATGAAAACAGCTCAATAAAAATGTATTTATACGGGGAGAAAATTTTGGTTTTACAGAATTTTAAGTTTTGAAGTCCAAGTTCATTCAGCAGAATAACTCCAAAGAGAATATTATAAGAGATATTTGAATAACCTTTTTTGCTGAGCACATTTTTTAAATCCCCAAAAACAAAATGTAGCTGTAAAATATGGGTCATTTGTCATAATATTCCTCACAAGCATAAACATGGGCTATTTTATAACTTGCCCACAAAACTCTAATGCAGAACCTCTCTTTTCATCTCATTTTGATAGAAATTGGTGTTAGCATTTTCATTTAATTTTATTACAAGGACTTTAAGCCCCATTTCTCCTTCAGAATGAGTTTGTTCTGCTCAGTATACATATTGTATGTGTGTGTGTATCTATCTATCTATCTATCTATCTATCTATCTATCTATCTATCT
>BLBF01000041.1:19366348-19386290 GCA_015471245.1 Laticauda colubrina
TACTCTACTCTACTCTACTCTACTCTACTCTACTCTACTCTACTCTATTCTACTTTATTCTATCTATTCTGTATCTATTATCACCTTTTTCTTGTTTTTAACCCCCTGAGAAATACATCAATAAGACTGGTTAGCTTGAAGCTGAATATTTATGACACAATCTTGGAGGGATTAGGAGCTGCAAAAGTGGGCTGAAGGTTTTCTTGCGGAGTTTTAGACGTTACTTATGATGATTTATCAAAAGGAAAGGATTCTAAAAGTTCTCAAAGCAACCCACCATGTTCCATACCTGATCTGCTGTTATTTTAGGAGCAAAGGGAAATGAGCATCTATGTTAACAAGGTTTGCAGGAAAAGCTTTTGCTACATAACAAATGGACAAATGAAAAGGATAGATGCGGTAAAACAGGCAGTAAGATTTATGTCTTAATAGAAAAAAGAGCTGTTATGTTTTCTTGTTTTACATACACGAAGAGAGACCTATGACTTGCTAATTATCATGAAAAGTACATTACACATTGGTCCTAATCCAGAGGAAGTTAGCTCCTGATATAATTTCCATCTTGTTCTTATACTTCATAAGTTTTCCCAATTAAAATGGCAGGTTCTGAGATATGTTATCTATTTCATATAGATGGATGCCACCTACTATTTCTGGTTCTTAACAAGACATAGATATCACTCTGAGATTTTTTTTTCAAGAACATAATCTTCCACAGAGGAAAAAAACATCTGGTTTGTCATAAGTGGATTCATTCATTTATATGTTTGCAATTTTTAGATTGCCTATTTCCTAGCACCAGTCCCAAGTAAATATAAATTATGAAGGAGATGAGAAATAGACCACAGTGCACCTGACCTCACGACAAATCTGATTTCACATGGGAGCACTGAATGCATTTTGATAGTGTGAATGAAAGCCATGAAATATTACCCTCTGTGCAAAGTGTCCGAGTAATTGAAAATGCATTCCAATTCTTCACAGTCAGAATAGATGGGCAGATCCATTTGGAGAACACAGAACTAGTATTTGCCTTCTCTCCTTGTTGCTGCCCATGCAAAAAGCTGCTTTGGGAATCTGTCTGCTTTAACCTGATTTTATTAAACATTTAATATATTTAAAATTAATTGTATGGCCCAATCTTAGAACATTCAACCAGAAGTTTCTTTTTTTTAAAAAGGATAAAAATATTTAAAGATGAGCTTGAAAAGTGAACACAACACATACCATGCAATAGAAATATAGAAGACATAACTTGCAGAAAGTGTCTAGATAGCTCCTTCAAAAACATATCTTACAGATAGTATGCTAGACAGTAGAAACAATATACACTTTTCCATAGGGTGAACCTTAACAATGACTTCTCTGTCAACAGATTTGCACATTTAAGCACATAACATTGGAGCTCTTTGCAGCCTTCCCATCAAACTCTTTTGTGGTCCCAGAACCCTTTGAGCGTGCTAACAGAGTTGGAGTTAGAGACCACTAGGAAGTTTCATACTGGGCTGTAAAGTGGACAAAATGATCTTGAAGAAGGTAGTGGCAAAGTCCCTAGAAGTCAAACTAGATTCAATGATGTCTTTACTATAAGGCTCAACAGATTCTTTAAAGCTTCTTTAGATGTCTTTAGATGTTAAAGCCTACATTTCACCCTTAAATTTCCATAGCTTCCTAATTACTGGTCCCCAAAGCTTCCAATCTTGGGATATATTTCCATATCTGGTGCAATAGGATGAATGAACTCCACTTTTCCCCTGTGGATATTGCAGGAAGCAAACAATGAGTTAACCGTCCCTATTTCTTGGGCATAAACCAGTAGCTTGTCTGAGCTTTACCCTTTAATTAAAATTCCTTTGACCATAAGGGCCCATAAAATCAAGATTGATGAAAGCATTGACAATGAAATGTTAGCCAAGGGCAGGTACAAGGGTCATTGTCTTCACAACATGCTGGTGTTTTCACTTTGCCAAGCCACTGTGAATGCAGTAGCTTTTCATTATACACTCTAAGGTCACCATTACAAATGGGGTTGAAACTAACCCTGACCTTATAGCTAATTAATGCGAAGAAAGAAGCAAATGCTATTTCACAGACCTAACAAATACACACAAAGGAAAACATTTAAGTTAATGAGAATCTATGAAATGACTTGAGACAAAGAAGCACAAACCTCCCTATGACTGTGTCTCCCTAAGACTATGATATTAATATCACTTTAGTTTTGCAGTCAAGTCCCTGGTTTCAGTTATAAAATTTTCATGAGCTGTTTTTTCAGCTATGCACTTTCCATTGTAGCCATTTTCCCATCATTCCAAGCACAAATCTGCTGTGTTAATCCTTCTCCCCATAACCTCCCAACATTACATCCTGGCCCTTCTCCATCATGGGATATTATTGGATGGATGTGGTTACCTTTACCAGAAAGCAGATGCACTTGACCAGAAGGGTAAGCTAGAATCTGTGTTATTGGATTGCACTTCACTTCTCGTCCATAATCAATTAATACTCCAAGCAATTTGCTATACCTGAGTTCCACTTGTGACAATATCCATTTAAAGGAGTGTGTTGAATTATTTATTGAAATATTGAATGGCAGAATGCCAAGCATCTGAAATAGAAACTATCCCATGATACAAACAGTAGTTCTGGAAATGGAATTGTGGGAAGCCCATTAAAATAGAGATGCCTCAATCCATTTGTGCAGCTCTCTCCAAAACTCTGACATTCAATGGCAGGTTGATGAGTTTCAGGAGTATAATATCCCTCATTTTAAAAAATAATAATAATATTAAATATTCACTGGAAGCTTAATGAACTATTTTATGCAAAACAATCTGAACTACTCCAAAATCTTTAAATAAATAGCTCCCATATTTCCTGTGACCTTCAGTAATGTATAGGTCCATGATGGCGAACCTATGGCACGCAGAACCATCTTGCTGGCACGCGAGCTTCAGGCAAACTTACCTCACTGTGCATGCGTGTGCCTCACAGCTGATTTTTTTCGGTTGGTTTGAGGCCTTTTTCGGTCTCCCAGAGGCTGGGAAAAAGCCTCTGCAAGGCTTTTCAGTCCTATAGGCCAATTTTGTCACTTCCTGTAATACCAGAAGTGACAAAACAGGCCTATAATTCATCCTGAAAAGCCTTGCAGAGGCTTTTTCCAAGCCTTTGGGAGGCCAAAAAAGGCCTCAAACCAGCCGAAAAAATCAGCTGTGAGGCACAGTGCAGGTAAGGGGGTGGGGGGGATTGTGCACACATGCACAGGGGGCATGGTGACAGGGCGCATATTGCATTCTGGGTGCTGGCACATGAGTCCGTGCATGCTAATTCGCATGCAATTTTTGGCACAGGAGCCCAAAAAGGTTAGCCACCACTGGTACAGGTGTGTGAAAATATGGGTGGTCTTATGTATAGGACTGTATTGCATAGTTGTGATTATAACCCTTAATCAATTCACTACAGGAAGAAGGCTTCTTCATTGAATGTTATGAAGTCTACTATGCACATCTAATGTACAGTGGATATAAGTGACCCAAAATGTACCTCCAGATCAACAAAATAATGGCTTCACCAGAAGAAGAACAAAGTTTTGGAATGGTACAGGCAGAGCCAGAATCCTTACCTCAATCCAATTGAAAATCTTGGCTGTGCATAGGAGATGCCCTTGCACTCTAACAGATTTGGGGCATTTTTGCCAGGAAGAGTGGGCAAAGATTTCCAAAGCAAGATCTGACATACTGATAGGCTCCTATCAAAAAGACTAAATGCTGTCATAAAATCAAAAGGTGCTTCAACAAAGTATTAGTTTAAGGGTGTGCACACATATGCAACCACACTATTGTTCATTTTTTATTGTTATTTCCCACTTAAAATATTTCACTTCGTTTTTTGATTGAATTGTACAGCTAAAAGGTGGGAAAAAAAATCTGAGGTGATTTATCTTGATCTTAATTTACATCATTTTAACAGGGGTGTATAGACTTTTTCTTTTTTTAGCAAAGGTGATCTGTACTATGAAGTAACTTCATTCTAGATTCTTCTGAAGTGAATAATCAGAATCTTCTTTGATATATAATATATTACTATTAGAATTTATCTCATTAAATTTACAATACTCTGTATAGTGTTTAGGGTTTAATTCCAGTCTCCAATTTTACGTTAAGTTTCTCTTCTTCACCAAGTTACACATTTTCACAAATTAGAACTATACTCTAGATTCTAATTCTATTCCAAAAGAATTGTAGGATTACCACAATATTCCATAGTTGTTATAAACAGAAAGCAAAAAGGACAGGACTGCAATAGAATGATTTGGTTGAAATGATCAAATAATGTGCATATTCATAGTTATTCATTCAACAAGAATTCTTATCATAACCAGTATTTATGTATACTTATATACCACTTCCTAGTACCTCAAAGTAGATTACACTACAAAGGGTAATAAAATGCAAAGTAAAATATATTTAAAATTTAATATTACAATCAGTAAAAACAAAACATATTAATTAAAATGGATTTGGGGTGAGGGACATTGTTCGTACATATTTACAAAACTTGGATAAAGACATGAGTTTTCAGCAAGTGTCCAAAAAATGATAGAGATATCACTTCCAAATTTTAGGGAGATCATTCCAAAGTGTAGATACCACTATAGAAAATGTCTACATGCCAGAGACAAAGCTGCTAATTTGTGTGCTCACATGTTCTTTTTCCATGTGGGTATTATTGAAAATATGTATAGTTTCTTAGTTTAGATTATGAGATTACAAAGTAATTTCTTTCCTCTTTTCCTTCCTTCCTTCCTTCCTCCCTCCCTATCTTCCCTCTCTCCCTTTCTTCCTTCCTTCCCTTTCCCCATGGCAGATCACCTTCAATGGAAAAATTGGTCTCAATGGCTGGCACTAATGAATATTGGAATATCTTGAAAACTGGTGACTGATAGAAGTTCCTCTCCAATAGTCTGTGCGATGAAAAGATAAGGTTGATGTTATAGCCGTCTTACTTCTTCTGGATACTGGAAAGGGCAGCTTTTTAAAAGGGCACTACTTAGCCAGTATTTATTTTCCCTTTTAACCACAATTACATTTTGCAAAGATTCTAGCAAATAAGTAAAAAATTAAACATATTAGTTGTTATTGCAATTTCAATCTATGCAACTTTGGTGAGTTTTGCTGTATTCAGTGGGACTTGCTTTCAAATAATTTTGTAAAGGATCTTAGAGTTATAGATTATAAATGATAAAAGCAAAAATTAGTAGCTGTAGCTGGCTGATATTCATTTTAATTAGAATATAATTAAATTAGGAAGAAAAACCCTGTCTAATGTCTTTCACGAGTCATATCATTCCTGTCCATTTTTTATCTTCAAGTCCAGGTGGGGCTATAGACCACATACACAATTCCTGAGCTTCAAATACCTAGAAAAAGCTTATTAAATACATAGCTATATTGAATTAGACTTGATTTAATTTTCTCCTTGCTCTACTCATGTCTTCTTCCTAGTCCTGCCAACTTTGGAAAGCACAGTCCTTGGAACACTATTGAAATACCAATTGTATAAAAGTAATCATAAGTACTTTTTTGGTAATCATAATATTTATACAAGTGTGATCTAGAGATGGGGAATAAAAAAATGAAGCAGATTAAAAACCTGCTATTTTTTTTCTATGGTATAAGTCCTGGTGCATTTGAAAGAGAGGCAGGACTTTGATTACCTAGGGATTGCTACCATTTTTATCTTTTTGGCCACCAAACAAACAACTCTATTCTACGGGTACTTTGTGAATGTTCATTAGATGGTTAATTGGAGATAAAGTGAGACTTAAGTGCCAAAATATTGAATTAATGGTGAATGCATTCTGAATGATACCGGAGCACTTTCATTACTGGTAATTCAGCCTGCAATACATCAATAATTCAAAGTATCCTGAAAGTTGAATGGTTCCTTTGGCTTCAGAATGAGACTCTTCATGAACAATGTATAAGAATAGGTAGATAAGGGGGAAAACAACCTTTTATGTGTCATAATTTGTACTCTTCATCCATAGTTCAACTCTGACATCAGTTGATAGCTTCCCATTCCAATGAACAAGGACATACATTCCATTTCACAATGACTAAGATCGTTGGCTGGGCAGGTACAAAGATAACCAGAGAAATTATTAAAGCCTGGGAAATGGATCCCTTCTCAGTCAACAGGAGTAGTGATTTATCACCGGCTTATCAGATATGTTGAGGTAATTCCCCGTTTAGGAGAATGAGCACATACAGGGAGACGTATTTGAGAGAAGTGTTTGAATAATACACACACAGTACACAGATACACTGTACAGTAAATGTAGGTTTTTACTTCCAGAAATGTTAAGCAAAGTCCAAAATAGGCAGTCCAAAGTCATTCACAAGTAAATCAGTCAGTTTTCAATCCAGAGATAATCCAAATATCAAATTCCAGTGTCAAAAACAGTTCGGTATCAGACTTACATTAAATCCAGTAATATCATTCTATTAGGAAAATGGAGGAACGGCAATATTTTCCAACAGAAGGAAATAAAGATACACTCTCTTCTGAGACTCAGACTAAGACAAACCAGATTTCTGGCTCCATTTTATGGCCACTTGAGAAACTACACCTAATACAGTTTTGCATTTTCTGAAAGACATAATACTAAAATGTTTATCCTGGTTTATATATTAATCACCCAAATAGCTGTTAGGTGACTCATATTCCTAAGAAGATACTTCGGACTTGAGGCTTTGGAAGCACAAGGGAATAATAGCCAATCACCAGCCATCAATACACCAATCAACCAATAGGAAGGCATAACATAAATACAACTCATAGAATAGTCAACAGCAGTGGTCACCAATTTTGGTGGTCTGCAGAGAAATGTCATCCCCAAAGCACCTTCCCAAAGCAATTAATCCAGGCTGCATGAGAACACAAGGCTGCGCTGTCCACATGGCCCATGGAACACAAGGCTTGCGTTGCTTGCATTGCGAACAACACAAGATAGTGAGGGGAGGGGGGAAAGGGCGGAGGGGGGAACTTGCCCCACTCACCCCATGCACCTGGCCTGGTCACCAGGCTGCTTCCTTCCACTTCTTTCTTCTTCTGCTTTAGGCTGCACACAAGGAAAGCAGCAAAAGTATTTCTTTCTCTACCTCAAATTCCACAAGAAATGAGTCTTTGGGACCCTGCAAGGCATCCTGTTCTAAGAGGCTGTGCCAGCATGACAAATCTCACAAAAACTCATTTCTGGTGGAATTGGGGGAAGAGAAAGAAAGACTTCTGCTGCTTCTGCTACTTTCTTTGCATGAAGTCAAAAGTCTCTCTTCCCCTTCTCCCCGGAATGGAGCTAGAAATGGTATCCTGTGATTCCAAATAAAAAATGATTGATCGGTGGGAAAATGGGGTGGGGAATTTTTCTGCAGACTTTTTTTGGGATTTTCCCAGGGTGTCTGGTCTGTGGGATTTAAAATTATGAGTTTGGTGGTCCCTGAGGTCCAAAAGGTTGGTGACTCCTGGTCCACAGCATACATTCTGGTACAGAGAACTTTCGTAAGGATAGGCTCCAGCACAAAGCTCAGAAAACCTCTGGTCCCAGTGACCAACCCAGATTGGATCTTGCAAAATTATTCTGGGACATGTCTATTTGCCTTCATTCTGACATCAGTACCCAGAAACCATCCACACAAAAGAGCCATAACATATCTCAACATGGATTTTTCTTGCTTATGGCTTTCATTAAACCGAATCTCCAAAAATGGCAAAAAGAAATTGGAAAAAGTATGGCACAAGAGCCAAACCACAATGCAGAAATCAGTGTGTTGATGCTCAGTTGATGCAATGAAATTTAAAAGCAAATGCTGCCAAACCTTAAAATCAGATGAAATGGGGGGAAATGCAGAAAGTTCCGAATTTAGTCTCCTTGAAGGATAATAAATTTTGTCTTTTTTGTGGCATAAGTCAAGAACTTTCGATATTATTGGTGTTTTGCAAACTCTGGTGTGCACATGTGTCACTTCTCCTGCAGGAGCTGCATTGGTTGCCAATATGCTTTGGGGTGCAATTCAAGATGCTGGTTGTCACCTTTAAAGCCCTTCATGGCTTGGGACCAGGTTATCTGAGGGACCGTCTCTTGCCGGTCACCTCTACCCAACCCATTAGATCGAGGAGGCAGGGAATGTTGTGGGTCCCACCCCTGAAGGAGATACACCTGGTGGGATCCAGAAGAAGGGCCTTCTCCCTGGTGGCTCCCTCTCTCTGGAATATCATTCCCCCAGTGCCGAAAGACACTGAAGACCTGGTTTTGCCAGTGGGCCTGGGGAACCCAGAGAGGGATGGAGTCCATCAAATAGCTAATGTAATCTGCTGTCATCAGAGCGGGGGGTGGGAGTTGGTTTTTTTTTTAATTTTTTTTCCAAATTTTGATCCATTTTACTTTACTAATTTATTTAATTCTTTTTGTTAGTTTTTATTGTTTGTTATTTTTATTTTTTGTTTTAAATATAATTTTACATTGTGTAAGCCACCTCGAGTCATCATAGGTGAATAGGAGGCAATATAAATTAATTAATTAAATAAATTATCCTTAGGAGACAAACCCAACTTGAGTTCAACTTGATCTCTACATTATACCAAAAGTTTTAAATCTCACATAAGAAAAATTAATTAAGGCCAAAGTTTGTTTAAAAGATGCATGTTTAAGAGATATACAAAAAAGGTACACTTGCAGATTCTAGACTGGGCTGGTCAGTGGCCAACCAAAAATCCTTAACCTACTCAATAGCCTAATCAGCTATATATTATGGGATGTTCTTTTCCAACACATCTGGATTGGGAAAGGCTCTTGTAAAGGCATTGACCAGGATGTTCTAGCTTTCAGTAATAGTTGCTGTTCTCAAGTACTTTGTGTTTTATTTTATTTTATTTTATTTATAGAATAGAATTAGATTAGAATAGAATAGAATAGAATACTTTATTGGCCAAGTGTGATTGGACACACAAGGAATTTGTCTTGGTGCAAGTGCACTCAAAAGAAAAGATACATTCGTCAAGAGTCAACAATAAGGTACAACACTTACTAATAGTCATAGGGTACAATAAGCAATCAAATCATACTAGGAAACAGTCAATATAAATTGTAAGGATACAAGCGACAAAGTTACAGTTATACAGTCACAAGTGGGAGGGGATGGGTGATAAGGAGTGATGAGAAGATTAATAGTAATAGTGGTGCAGTATTGTAAATAGTTGGACAGTATTGAGGGAATTATTTGTTTAGCAGAGTGATGGCGTTTGGGAAAAAACTGTCCTTGTTCTGGTGTGCAGTGCTCTATAACATCGTTTTGAGGGTAGAAGTTGAAACAGTCTATTTCTGGGATGTGAGGGGTCTGTAAATATTTTCACAGCCCTCTTTTTGACTTGTACAGGATACAGATCCTCCATTAAAGGCAGGATTAGTAATTGTTAGTAATTAGTAATTGTTTTTTCTGCAGTCCTAATTATCTTCTGAAGTCTGTGTCTGTCCTGTGCAGAACCAAACCAGACAATTATAGAGGTGCAGATGACAGATTCAATAATTCCTTTGTAGAACTGGATCAGCAGCTCCTTTGGCAGTTTGAGCTTTCTGAGTTGGTACAGAAAGAACATTCTTTGTTGTGCTTTTTTGATCACATTTTTGATATTAGATGTCCATTTTAGATATTGTGATATAATAGAACCTAGAAATTTTAAGGTCTCTACTGTTGATACTGTGTTGTCTAGTATTATAAGAGGTGGTAGTATGGGAAGGTTTCTTCTACCACCATTTCTACAGTTTTGAGTGTGTTCAGTTCCAGATTGTTCTGGTTACACCACAAGGCAAGTTGTACAACCTCCTTTCTATGTATGAATTCATCGTTTTCTCGAATGAGACCAATCACTGTTGTGTCATCATTTATGTATATTTCATACTTCTTAATACTTCATACTTCCATTCCTCAGGTCTATGGAGATTCTCAGTCATCCAGGTCATGGTTGTCCCAAAGGTTTTTTGCAAGAGGTTATTGGACTTTCTGGTTTTTCTTTGCAGACATTTCACTTCTCATTCAAGAAGTTTCTTCGGCTCTTTATCATTTTCAAAGAAAAAAACAGAAAGTTCTCTTGAAAAAACACCTTTGGAACATATTCCACAGGATTCAGGGATCATATTAAAAATAAACAGTGAATATTTTAAAAAAATGAATGTTTGGTTCTGTTTGAATAATCCTATTAACTCATCTTTTAAGGATCCAAACAATAGTTTTGAGATTGTATATTTTTATCCCTCTGCTTTCATATAGTAGAACTGCTTCCCAGTAATGGCTGTTCAGCTCCCACAAGGAGAACCACTGAGAAATCTTCTCTGTTATCAGTGTTGGATGTAAAATTTGTCTTCAAACTATTCAGGTGGAAAATGTACTTATATGTGTTTGTTTTTCTCATCCTGTTCTACTCCCTGATGATCATATGACTATCCTGGCAGGATGTGGTGGGAGGAAGAAGCAAAGGTATCTCATTTCAGTGGCATTATATATTTCTTTTGCCCCATTGCCAAGCAGTAGAGAAAGTCAATTTGTCAAAAATATGCATGTAGTTTTGCATAAGGAAATGCATTCTGAATGTCAGATTCTTCTCAGCAGGACTGTTGCATGAGTGGCCAAGCACATCAGCATCATCTGTAGTTATCATATTGAGTGATAAAAAGAAAATTATATGGCTGAAAGACACCTAGATTCTTTTTCATAAGAGTACAACTTGGGATTCTAACTCAACTCTTTTATTTAATGTAGGGAATTTGTAGCCTTTCATCAAGTAAAATGAAAAAAATGCATGTGATATCATAGATTATACAATATTAGAATGGATGTCAAATTCACCTAAAACAATGATAAACAACCTGTGGTCTGAGGTTTATATGTGGCTCCTAAATCCCCACTTAGTGATTTTTAATGTCAAGAATGTCCAGCTATTTTGATAGAGGCAACATTTGAAAATGGGTTGTGTAAGCCCCAAATTTAACATATCACTATTTTAAAAATATAACAACACATTACAGGTCCTTAGTTTTGCCCATGTGGTCTCACATAACTTCATGTAACAACGTAAAAAATATGTCAAGATTCTAGAAAGAGTGCAGAGAAGAGCGATCAAGATGATTAGGGGACTGAATGCTAAAACTTATAAAGAACAGTTGCTGAAATTGGGTATGTCTAGTTTAATGAAAAGAAGAAATAGAGGTGACATGATAGCAGTGTTTGGTTATTTCAGGGGCTGCCACAAAGAAGAGGGAGTCAAGTTATTCTTGAAAGCACCTGAGGGCAGGACAAGAAGCAATAGATGGAAACTAATCAAGGAGAGAAGCAACCTAGAACTAAGAAGAAATTTCCTGACAGAACAAGTAATCAATGGAACAACTTGCCTCCAGAAGTTGTAAATGCTCCAACTCTGGAAGTTTTTAAGAAGAAATTGGATAATCACTTATCTGAAATGAAATAGTGTTTCTTCCCTGAGCAGGAGTTGGACTACAAGACCTCCAAGGTCTTTTCCAATTCTGACTCTATTCTATTCTAAACTTGGAGGGGGCTTTGCTCTCCCAAATATACACAGTGGACACTCCTGTTCAAAAGGGTCAGATTTTTTTAAAGGATATTTTTGTAACCATCAAATGCTGTACAGTGGAACCTCAGGTCACGAACACTTCTGTTCGCGACCAAATCAGGTTCCAACCAAAAAATCCACCCAATTTTTGAATTGGGTCACGATTCAAAAATCGGGTGGCAAACAAACCCAGACATAGCAGATTCCCTTTCTGCACCAATTTCCCCTTTCACACATGCACAGCCCATGCAATTTTTGTCTGCGCATGTGCAGTCAGTTATGCTTCTGGTCACAACCAAATCGGGTTGCGACTCTAGTCCTGGAATGGATTACCATTGCGACCCGAGGTTCCATTGTACTTCTGTAGCATTAATTTCTCTAGACCTAATCTCAGATTCATGATACACAATTACAGCTTCAATATACAGTGAAGTAAAGGAAAAAGTAAAGGAGTCTGTGTGGATTTTACTCCACTAGTCGTTGATGACTATAGGGGTGGTGCTCATCTCTGTTTCAAGGGCATTGACCCAGCCCTGTCTGAAGACATTTCTGTGGTCAGCATGATGTCATGGAGCACTGTTACCCCCCCCCCAAAGTGGTACCTATTTATCTATTCACATTTGCATGCTTTCAAACTGCTAGGTTGGCAGGGCAAGGACAGGAGCTAACCCTGTCACATGGAGCTTGGGTCTCGAACCTGGGTTGCTGACTTTCCAGCCAACAAACCCAGCATCTTAACCACTGAGCCACCATGCCATCCATACATTGAGATATAGCAGGAATTGATAGATAAATTTAATAAACGATAAGTACTAGATTTAAGACTTTCTGAAAGCCTCAAAGAATTATAAGGAAGAACTCAATGAAATGACTAAAGGTAGAGTTCCTGTCTTTCCTATTGGGAAATATCTGGTAAAATATGGAAGGAAACATGTAGGAGGGTTGAATTATCCTGATTGCAGCTATTGCCAATTCTAGAACTTTTGAACAAGACCTTGAAAAGATTTCAGTTTCCATAATGGAGGAATGAACAAAAAGACAACTGATTGAAAAATAATGTGTATTTTAATCTGAGTGACAGAAAGGAAATGATCTGAGATTTTTTTTGAGGACAATAGCCTGATGAGAAGAACAATATTGAAGCAGCACACTTTAAGTTCTACATGCTCTAGAAAGGGGAATGTATGGTAAAAACTGAAATAACAAATTAGAAACATAGTTACAAAGTTATCATTTATCATCCAAGCAGTTCCGTGAGGAAACTTAAGCAAGGGTTAATATAAAAACTTATTTAAGAATTTCTTTTAATTGAAGATTTCAAGTATTTATCTTCCCTAATCCTAACCTCAGACTGGTCCCTCCAGATGTTAAACCCTGCTTGCTGTGAATTCTGTAAATTGAAATATGGAGTCTCCAAAAAGCATCAGGTTGCAGAAATCACACACACACAAAACAACTTAAGCCCATGTCACACTGCCCAACGGATGCAAAAAGGACACAGCGGACGAGCAAAATGTTCCATCTGTTGTTATCCACTCTCAAAAGGGGCAAAAATTTGTATAACCGGAGCGGATAACACGGACACGGGGAGGACGCAGGGCGGATGGAAAGCGGATGCGGAACGGAAGCCCAGCGGATGGAAGCGGATGAGAGCGGATGGCGCATCCACTAGGCTTCCGGGGGAGAGCAGCAAAATGGATGCGGAATGGATACAGCGGATGCAGAGTGGATGCACAGCAGATGAAGCGGATTCACAGAGGATGCACAGCGGAAGCCTAATGGATGCCTGGCATTAATTGCGCATGTGGGGAGGATGCATTGCGTCAGCCCCGCGGATATAAGGGAAGCAGCTCGGAAGCAGGTCGCCATTCAGAGGAAAGACCTGCTGCTGGACGGATTGGCTGCCTTGCCTGCCCTGCCTGCATGTCTGCCTCCCAGCCTTGCTACCAGCCTTGCTGCCAGCCTCCCTTGCCAGCCTTGCTGCCAGCCTCCCTGCCAGCCTTGCTGCCAGCCTCCCTGCCAGCCTTGATGCCAGCCTCCCTGCAAGCCTTGCTGCCAGCCAGTCTGCCTGCCAGCCTTGCTGCCTGCCTTCCTGCCAGCCTTGGTTCATGTCTGCCTGACAGCCTTGTTGCCTGCCTGCCTGCCAGCCTTCCTGCCAGCCTTGGTGCCTGCCTCCCTGCCAGCCTTGGTGCCTGCCTTGGTGCCTGCCTTGGTGCCAGCCTTGGTGCCTGCCTGCCTGCCAGCCTTCCTGCCAGCCTTGGTGCCTGCCTGCCAGCCTTCCTGCCAGCCTTGGTTCCTGCCAGTCTCCCTGCCAGCCAGCAACCCCACAACCATGCAGAAGCACAGCAAGCCTCAGCCATCTGCTGCCAGCCCTGGCAAGAGGGACAGGGCTACCATTCCGCGCCCTGGCCCTTGCTCTGGTTCTGCTGGGGCTTCTGCAGCACGGGCTCGCTCTTCTGGGGCTGGCGCTTCTGCTGCTTCTGCTTGTGGAGGAGCTGATGACAAGCACTCCAGCACCAGCCACCTCCACAGCACCTGGACCCTTCACCCCGGAGACTGAGCAACCAAGAGGAGTGCCAGAGACTCATTTTTGTCTTATAGCTTGTTGTTAATAAAGCCTATTTTTGATTCACACACTTGCTTCATTTCTTTTTTTTAATAAAGTCTTGGTGGAAACTTTTAGAAATGGTTTAAGCCTTTGCATGCTTGTGGGATGGGTTAAGATAGCTGTGGGATGGGTTAAGATAGCTGTGGGATCGGTTGAGATAGCTGTGGGATGCGCAGGGATACCTGTGGGATGGGTAATAGCTGTGGGATAGATAAAACTCCAGTGCAAGCATAGTGGGACTGTATGGTCCACCCTCCCAGGTGCCACACCTACGGCCCTTTATTATCAATAATAATGTAATAATTATCCACACATGTCAACACAAACACAACTCTTTATTAAACGCCCTGTTCATTGTAGGCCAACCAAACATACATGGCCCAATCTCATCCGTGTGATGAGACAGGCTGAAGGAATCATCCATGAAGCATCTACCATCCTGTCTTGCCACTCCACTGCTCCAGCTGGGGAGTTGCACCATTGTTTCAGGAGGTTGCGCTGCTTCTTCGCTTCGTGTGAGGCTCTGTTGGGGCCTTGCACATCCTCAGTGTCGATCAGGTTTCGCCCTTGCGTCCATTCCCCAGGCTCCATGTCCCAGGCTCCACCATCAGCTTGTTGTACAGTCCGTCCTCTGCTCTTCTGGCGAACCATCTTCGGATCCAGATTCTTTTTGGGTGGCTCCTTTTCTTCTCGCAATAGAGTTCACAGAGCCTGCAGATGACTTCGCACTGTTGCAGAACGATGGTGGCTGCCGAAAGGACTTTGTTACAATCCATGGTGGACATGACTGGATGCTGTGGAAGAGGAAGAGCCAGATGAAGGCTGCAGAGGTCTGCACCGCTGGGCTGCTGTTCTGAAAGGAGATGCAGGCGAGTTGTTCCCCCTTTTTATAGGCAGTATAGGTTTTCCGCTAGGCATCCTCTAGGCATCCTCTAGGCATCCTCTAGACATCCTTAATATCTGAGATAGGTCCCCTCTGCGAATGTTTTTTCCATTTTAAATGCTTTGTTTCTGTTCTGCATCCGCTAGGCATCCGTTCTGCATCCGTTCTGTGTCCGTTCTGCTTCCTCCCTGCTTCCGGGCAGATGCGAGTTGTGCGGATGCGCAGCGGATGCCTAGCGGATATAGCGGATGCATAAAGGATGCGTAACGGATGCGTAGCGGATGCGTAGCGGATGCGTAGCGGATGCGTAGCGGATGCAGAACGGACGAACTGGATACATTTTCCGCGCAAAAGTTTTGGGCAGCCCAAAACTTTTGGAGCGGATGAAACGTCCATAAACAGATGCTGGACGGATAGAGAGGAAGCCAAATGGAGGCAGTGAGTACATCGCGTTTTCGAACGGATGGCAAGGTTTTTTGTCCGTTTTACATCCTCTTTGCATCCGTTGGTTCAGTGTGACATGGGCTTAAGCTGGCTGTGGGTATTGGAAGATGTAATCTATCTCTAGGGCACAAGGTTACAAAATGATCATTGCAAAGCAAATAGATTTGCTGTAACACAGCAAATACAAATACAACCTCACTCTCTACTCATAGTAACCTCTGCTTTGTGTCTTGAATAGCTTCTTGAAGTTCTGGCATGTCTTATCCCCATGATGCTTTGAATTCTGAAGAGGCACACTGATCTTGCTCACTAGAGCACCTATCAGTATGACATGTCTACATGCTGGGTTTCCATAAGCAATTGCTGGGCATGGCAGGCAACCCTGAAGCCGTCTGGCTCTGTAAAACTCATTTGGCAGATATGCAGAACACTTCACATCAAGAGTTTCAGCTTGAGTGGCTTGCTTTTAAGCTGCCTTTTTTTTTAAACAAAGCACTTCATTTTGGAGATCATGGTTATACCATTATAACATGCAAGGATTTTATTCTGACTTTACAGAAAATCACATCCAAAGTCTTATTTACTGGAATTTGCAGCTGTTTGTGAGCCATTCACCAGGTTTTGATGAGAGAGAGGGAGGGACAGGGGGGGAGAGAGAGAGAAGGGGAGAGAGAGAGAATAGTCTAAACCAATACCCAACTTACCATATATTTTTGTATCCTGTCATTTCCTTCATAGTCTGTTCTGCCCAAGAAATTATTTATACAACAGAGCATTTAGGATTTCCATCATACACTCATAACAGAGAGCTTTTTTGCTTTTTAACTAGTCTTTTTTAAATAGAAAATGCATTCATATTTTATGTTATAGGTAATGCTTGAAAGCAAAAAAATTACATTTAAAAAAATGCAGGATGCTTTCAATAACTAAGAACTATGTAAATTATTTGAGCCAGATTCTACCATCTCATTATTGGAGCTGTTTCCTTCTATTCTCTTTTTCTTCTGCTTGTTTCCACTGCATGTCACATCTTTGACATTCCTAATTTGAGACCAGCTCAGCATTATTTTTAAATTTTCTCCATAAACTAAAAAAAAATGGATCGCCAATTGTTATAATTCCTTACAATAGTGGATTCAAATAATAAAAAGAAAGGGATTCAGAACAGACTATTGATTAACCCAGTAGTGGGCTGTTTAGAATAGGAGTCAAATTCAAGGAACACACATTTCAGAATGGTAAAGGACTCTATGCCGGAATGCTTGATTGTGTTTAATTGATACAAAGGATTAAGTGACCATTGATAATTAAACTTGGAAGTTTACCAGAATTAATAAACTCGGAAGTGGAACTGAATGAGTATCTAAGATGGATCCACCCAACCAATAGTATCAGAAAGTTCTGCAGTTCAAATTCTAATTCAGTGTTGGCAGTCTGAGTTGAAATAAATAGATCTTCTAGTTGTCAAGATTGAGAAACACTTCTCTTATTGATCACAATCTATTATAGACATATTGCAAGAGATACGCTCATAACAAGAAATCAAGAAAATTGAGGGCAGTGAACCACATAGCCTATTGCAGAGAATGGATGTTTGAGAAATTGTTTCTTCAGAGACTGACTTGCCTGAAAGGAGCATCTGGTTTATTTCTACATAAGTACTGCTGCAAAGTATTTTTGTAGATTTTAACATGCCAAGCCTTAGAATGTTAATGCTTTCAACAATTCCACCCCCAAATGAGCAACAGTCAAGAATAACTAAATGTATTGTAGACTTGGTCCCTGGTATTTATAGCAAAGTCATAGTGATATATGCCATATATAAGCCATATATACACAGTATATCCTATGAAATTGCAGTATTTCTCCAGATATACCACATGCTATATATGTTAGAGTAATTTCATATGATAACATCACAATAAAATACATGTGTGCAATTTTTATATCATTTTGATCATCTGTGTCTTTTGATATGCTAATTTTTCATTATTCATATTCAAAAATCCATATGGTGTCTTTGGCAAAAGTTAAACATAAACAAGATAAATCCATAAATAAAAGGCAATAAACTATGTTTGCAAAAAAACAATTATGTACAAGAACAATCTAGTGTTTCTGTGTAGGGATATTCAGCTTCCACAGCCAGAACTATGCTAATACCTCAATGGTTAAAATAGAAGTAGGAAAAAGAAGTATTTCTTGTTCAGTTCCATCAACTGAGTTAATGCATCAAAGTAAAACATAGTATGGCTATTTGGCTCTCGCTTAGCAGAGATGGTACTCTAACCATTATAAACCATGTTTTGATCTGCCAGTGGAACCCATGTGGCTTAGGCAGGTGTTAATGATGAATGATTATGACTGATGATTAATTGGACAACAGATAATGTTTTAATAATCCAATCCTAACCCAACAATTGATTCCAGGGCTAGCATAATTTCAGGCCAGTTATGAGGAATATTGGGATATGAATGCATGTTCTTATGCTCATATGCTTATGTGGGTACCAAGAACTCTGAATTCTAAAGGTAAGGGTAGTTTTCCCTGTCCAGCCTGTCTGATTCTCGGGCATGGTATTCATCTCCATTTCTTGGTCGAGGGAGTCAGCATTGTTGATAATGTTAAAATAAGTTACATATCTTTAGTGTAATTTGGTAAATGCTAAATACCATGTTTGAAATTTTGGAAAACCGAGTTTCTTTCACATGATATTCAGTTGGATATATTGCAAAATTGTTTTTGGGTTAAATTCTAACTGTTCAATTGCTGATGCCCAACTTTGGCTTTTAAAAAATGGTTCAGCAATAAATTCTTTGACATTAAACTACAGAGAAGCTTAAGAGTCTGCCGCATTAAGCTAAAGGTCTAATCTCATTCTGCAGCCTGATTCCTATTGCAACGAGGCAGCTGGCTCTTCAAACCAAGCAAACATCAAGGCCAAAGAAAGTTGATGCCTTCAGTACTTTTCAGTTCTGAGCTAACCCAAAGCAATGCCACTTACTCAGGCAAAGGTATATCAGTTAGTCTCCAAATTCTTTGAGAATGTAAAGGACTACAGAGGATGAGTTAATAATGTAAAATAGGCAGAGCTGCATAACACACTGTTGGAACCAGATTTTTCAGGGCTTTGTTCTTTTTGAGGGTGTGGGGAAGAATTGAATTTTTTTAAGCCTACATGTGAATTTACAAAACACTTTTACATATTTCCTGTCATCAGAAATTTGCCCCATTAATTTTAGCAATCCCACTGTTGGAATTTGATAGAGTTGTTCAAGTTGGCTGCAGCATCTGCAAAAATTTGCCACTATTGCAAAGATCTAGGCCATACTTTTTTCACTATGCACTAGAAGAATCCAAAGCATTTGTACAGTTGTTTTTTACATAAAATGGCAGCACAGAACTGAAATATTTGTATTTATTTATTAAGAAATATATATAGCCACTCAATACACTCATGGTAACTCCAGGTGACTTGGAGTAATAAAATCTCAAATACAAAACCCAATAAAACTCTATCCTCCTGGCAACTAACTTAACTCCATATCACCCTAAGATCCTCAAGCCTTTTGGCAAAACTCTTTGAAAGATGTCAAGGTGGGATCCAACCTTACTTCTGTAGCGATGATGTTCTACAGAAAGGGAACCCCACAAAGAAAGATCTTCTTCTTGATCCCGCTAGATAGATCTCCTTAAGACAGGGACTGGTAACATACCCATATACCCTCGTTGTTCTGGTTGGTCAGGTAGATATAACTGGGAAGGGAGAGAGAGAACCAAGAAAAATACAACTGGGGAAATACAATAACAAACCTCAACTAAAAATGAGGTTGTAAATGTAAAAATCTCTTTTTACAACTGTAATACAACTAGACACAAGAACAGTTTTTTCCCTAAAGTCATCACTCTGCTGAACAAATAATTCCCTCAACACTGTTCAACTATTTACAAGTCTGCACTGCTATTACTGTTAATCTTCTCATCACTCCTTATCACCCATCCCCTCCCACTTGTGATTGTAGGACTGTAACTTTGTCACTTGTATCTTTATTATTTATATTGACTATTTCCTAGTATGATTTGATTATTGATGACTATCAATAATCTATGATTTGATTATTGATGACTATATATGACTATCATTAAATGTTGTATGTTATGATTCTAGATTCTTAACGAATGTATCTTTTCTTTATGGATACTGAGAGTATTTCCACCAAGGCAAATTCCTTGTGTGTCCAGTCACACTTGGTCAATAAAGTATTCTATTTTATTCTATTCTATTCTATTCTATTCTATTCTATTCTATTCTATTCTATTCTATTCTATTCTATTCTATTCCATTCCATTCCATTCCATTCCATTCCATTCCATTCCATTCCAT
>BLBF01000041.1:19446290-19512394 GCA_015471245.1 Laticauda colubrina
TATATATATATATATATATTATTACTTACTTATATATAATATTATTACTTACTTATATACTTATATATATTACTTACTTACGAAAGTTACGACTGTAACTTTGTTGCTTGTATCCTTACGATTTATATTGACTGTTTCCTTGTATGATTTGATTGTTGATTGAACCCTATGACTATCATTAAAGCCCATGTCACACTGAACCAACGGAAGCAAACAGGATGTAAAACGGACAAAAAACCTTGCCATCCGTTCGAAAACGCGATGTACTCACTGCCTCCGTTTTGCTTCCTCTCTATCCGTCCAGCATCCGTTTATTGACGTTTCATCCGCTCCGAAAGTTTTGGGCTGCCTAAAACTTTTGCGTGGTAAATGTATCCAGTTCGTCCGTTCTGCATCCGCTACGCATCTGCTATGCATCCGCTATGCATCTGTTACGCATCCGTTACGCATCCGCTATATCCGCTAGGCATCCGCTACGCATCCGCGCAACTCCATCCGCCCGGACATAGGGAGGAAGCGGAACGGATGCAGAACAGATGCAGAACGGATGCCTCGTGGATGCAGAACGGAAACAAAGTGTTTAAAACAGAAAAAACGTACGCAGAGGGGACCTATCTCAGATATTAAGGATGTCTAGAAGATGCCTAGAGGATGCCTAGCGGAAAACCTATACTGCCTATAAGAAGAGGGAGCAACTCGCCTGCATCTCACTTTCAGAACAGCAGCCCAGCGGTGCAGACCTCTTCAGCCTTCATCTGGCTCTTCCTCTTCCACAGCATCCAGTCATGTCCACCGTGGATTGTAACAAAGTCATTTTGGTAGCTACCATCGTTCTGCAACAGTGCGAAGCTATCTGCAGGCTCTGTGAACTCTACTGCGAGAAGAAAAGGAGCCACCCAAAAAGCATCTGGATCCGAAGATGGTTCGCCAGAAGAGCAGAGGACGGACTGTACAACAAGCTGATGGTGGAGCTAAGGAACGAAGACACTTGGGCGTTCCAGAACTTCATGAGGATGCCTCCAGCCATGTTTGATGAAGTTGTGCAGTGGCTGACACCCAGGTTGACCAAGGCAAACACCAACTTCCAGCCCAGCCTGGACCCTGGGCTCAAGGTGGCACTCACTCTGCGTCACCTGGCCTCAGGGATCTCCTACAGGAGCATGCAGTATGGCTGGAGGGTGCCATCCAACACCATCAGCATTGTGGTCAGAGAAGTGGTGCAGGCCATCATCGAAGAATACATGGAGGAGCTCCTCCAGTAGCCCTCCACTGAAGAAGGCTGGAAGAAAGCTGCAGAGCAGTGGTATCAGAAGTGGAACTTACCACACACCGTTGGAGCCATAGATGGCAAGCACATGGCCTGCAAATCTCCAGCCAAGTCGGGGTCCACTTATTTCAACTCCAAGGGCTTCTTCAGCATCATCCTCTTTGCCATGGTCGATGCTGACTACAAGTTCATGTACATCAATGCTTCAGGCAACGGCTCATCTTCAGATGCCCAGGTACTATGGCTCTTTAAAGAAAATAGAGAGTCAGAAAAAAAAAAAGTTGAATTGTGTTTAAGGCCCGGTCCCACTGGCCAACGGATGCAAAACGTATGCATAAAGGACACAGCGGATGAGCAAAATTTTGGGGGTGGCTCCATCCGTTGTCATCCGCTCCAAAAAGTGGTGAAAATTTGAATAAACAGAACGGAAAAGAACAAAAAAGAATGGATGTGGGTAGTATTTAGCGGGGAAGTTAAATGGATGTTCATAGGAAGCCTAGCAGATGATAGCGGATGGAAGTGAATGACACATCCGAAGGGGTTCCGGGGGATAATTTCAAAGCGGATGCATAGCGGAAGGGGCGGATGCATTGCGGATGAAGCAGATGCATCACAGACGCCTATAGAAAACAAAGAGGATGCCACGCAGATGTATATCGGATGCAAAGCATTCACTGCACATGCGGGGAGTATGAATTGCGTCAGCTCCGCGGATATAAAAGGATGCAGCACGCACACAGTCAGCATGCAGGGGAAAGACATGCTGCCACATACATCTAGCAGGAACACCATGGTTTGTCAGTCAGGCAAGAAGAGGAAGCCTGTGCCTACTCGTTCAAGCCCTGGCAAGAAGGCCAGAACCAGCATCCCAACCCCTGGCACTAACTCTGAAGCTGCTGCTGCTGCTGCTGTGGTGGACCAGCCCCAAGGCCCTCAAGCCCCTCAAAGCCCTGCTGCTCAAGGCCCTGCTGCTCAAGCCCCTGAAGGCCCAGCTGCTGAAGCCCCTGCCAGAGGGAGGAAGAGGCAAGGGAAGCAGAAGGGAGAGAGGAAACAGTACACCGTTTCCGAGGAGCATGAGGATGAGGTGCTGGAATGGCTGAGGGAGAACGAGTACCTCTGGAGAAAGGGCCACAGACTGTATCGCGACACCAAGAAGAAGCAGGCAGCTTGGAGAGACAAGGCAGAGAGCCTGGGGTACACTACAGAAGTACTCCTAGGATGGTGGAAACACATGCACACCTGGTATGGCAAGTTACACCTCAAGAAATCCGGGCAGGCCGCTGTCAAGCTCACTGACTGGGAGATGTACATCATGGCCAAGTGCAGTTTCCTGGAGGGTGAGATCCACCCCCGAGGAGCAGTCCCTCTGAGACCCCTCTCCCTCAGACAGCCCACAGACAGCCAGTCCTCTTCCAGCCAGGAGCCAGCTACCCTGTCCAGGCAGGTGTCTTCAGAGGTCCCCACAGCAGAGACCCCCTCGACAGCTGCACTCCCCATGCCTGTGGACTTGGAAGATCCCATGGAGGATGATGCCCTGCTGTCACAAATGGAGGAAGTAACAGCAGCCACCAGAGGCCAACCCACCCCCACCCCCAACTCCAGAGGATGCAGGCAGAGAGGCAGAGTGGAGGGCCAGGACCACAGTGTGCTGTTGGAGATCAGGGACACAATGAAGACCAGCACAGAACTTCTCTCTCAGCTGGTCCACAGCGACATACTATCCTCGGACCGGAAGCCCTTCATCACCTACGTGAGCCAGACCCTGAGGGACCTGCCCGAGGCCCAGTACCAGGTGATGAAGCAGAAGATCACAGCACTTCTGCACAACCCTCAAGGCCCAGCTGAAGCTGCTCCTACCCAGTCCAGGTCTGCTCCTCCACCCCAGGCGATGTCACAGCCCTTCCACGGCTTTCAACAGCCCCTCACCTACCAAGGCTAAGACTACCAGGACTTCCCACAGCAGAAGCAGAACTTCCCAGTCCAGGCCCAGGTTCATCACACGCCACAGTCTCCAGTCCTCACCCAGCTGCAGACCAGACAGCCCCACTACACTCCTCCTTCCTCCACCCACAGCCAAGCCTGTCAATGGACAATCTGTCATCAGTATTGGGCCTGACATCTCAAGTCCTTGATGAAGGGCCTCTCAACCTCACGGGACTGAGTCAGCTCTCGGATAGCTTCCTGAACACACCATCCCCTGTTGTACCCTCGGGACCCAGCACCCCAATGGTGCCTCAGACCAGCACTCAAGCCACAGCCACCTCCACAGCTGAGACCATGGACATGACTCAGAGTGACTGAGAATAGTGTCAGAGACTGAGTTGTACTTGTTGAGTTTATCTTTGCTCAAGACACTTTACTTGGTTCATTTTGCTTTTTTAATAAAGTCATAAAGTTTACCTAAGAAAGTTAATGAAGGTTATCTTTGCTTAACACACTTAATACAGTTTACTTGGTTCATTTTGCTGATTTAATAAAGTCATAAAGTTAAGAAAGTTAATAAAGGTTATCTTTGCTTAAGACACTTAAGACACTTTACTTGGTTCATTTTGCTTATTTAATAAAGTCATAAAGTTTACCTAAGACAGTTAATAAAGGTTCTCTTTGCTTCAGACACTTGGTTCATTTTTTTTACTTAATAAAGTGTTGGTGAAAATTTTGAAAAAAAATGTTAAACCTTTGCATGCTTGTGGGATAGATAAGGATAGTTGTGGGATAGATAAACCTCCAGTGCAAGCATAGTGGGACTGTATGGTCCACCATCCCAGCTGCCACACATATGGACCTTTATTATCAATAACAATTTATTCATTGATCAACACATTTTAAAATAAACAAAGCTCTTTATTAATGCCCTATTCATTGTAGGACCACTCAACATACATGGCACAATCTCATCAGTGTTATGCGACAGGCTCAAGGAAGCATCCATTAATCATCTATTATCCTTTCTTGCCACTCCCCTGCTCCAGCTGGGGAGTTGAACCAGTGTCTCAGGAGGTTGCGCTGCTTCTTCCTTTCACGTAAAGCTCTGTTGGGGCCTTGTACATCCACAGTGTCTATCAGGTTACGTCCTTGCCTCCATTTACCAGGCTCCATGTCTCCATTCCCTTGTTGACAGTCGACAAGTCTGTTCTGCAACACTGGGTAGCGGGTGCGCATGAGATTGTGCAGGATGCAGCAAGCTTCCATGATGCTCCTCACAGTCTCTGGGTCATGCTGCATGGTGGTGAGAAGTATCTGGAACCTGTTGGCCAGGATGCCAAAGGCACTCTCCACCACCTGTCTTGCCCTGGACAGCCTGTAGTTGAAGATCCTCTCTTCACGGGTGAGGTATCTTGAAGTGTACGGGTTCATGAGGTAGGTTCTAAGGGAGAAGGCGTCATCACCCACGATGGAGTAGGGCACATCTTGTGTGTCGTTGGGCAGGGGATCTGGATCTGGAAAACTCATGATGAGGTTGCGTTCCAGCCCATCCTTGAGATCACTTGCATTGTATACCTGGCCATCTGAAGCTGACCTGTTGCCTGAAGCATCGATGTACATGAACTTGTAGTCAGCATCAACCATGGGAAAGAGGATGATACTGAAGAAGTCCTTGTAGTTGTAATAAGTGGACCCTGAGTTGGCTGGAGCTTTGCAGGCCACATGCTTCCCATCTATGGCTCCAACGGTGTGGGGAAAGTTCCACCTCTGAAACCACTCTTCTGCAAGTTGTCTCCAGCCTTGTTCAGTGGTGGGGCACTTGAGGAGCTCCTCCACGTATTCTTCGATAATGGCCTGTACCACTTCTCTGACCACTTTGCTGATGCTGTTGTGTGGCATCCTCCACGCATATTGCATGTTTCTATATGTGGTTCCAGAGGCCAGGTGGTGCAGAGTCAGTGCCACCTTCAGTCCAGGGTCCAGGTTGGGATGGAAGTTGGTGCTAGGCTTGGTCATCCTGGGTCTCAGACGCTCTACAAGTTCATGAAAGATGGCTGGTGGCATCCTCATGAAGTGATGGAATGCACGAGGGTCTTCATTCCTCAGCTCCACCATCAACTGGTCATACAGTCCAAACTCCATTCTTCTCACAATCCATCCTCGGACCCACACAGCTCTTGGATGTCTCCTTCTTCTCCTTCTGTATAAAAGGTGAAACAGTCTGAACAGGTTTTGGTTCTGGTGATGAATGAGTGCAGCTACCATACGGATTGTGTCATCATCCATGGTGGAGAACAATTGATGATGTTGAAGACCAAGACCAAGGGTGAAGAGGTCTGTACACTACAGCTGCTGGACTCATACTGAGATCCAGATGATTTTCTCCCCCTTTTTATATAAAATATCGGTTGTCCGCTAGGTGTCCTTTTACATACTCTAGACATACTGCAGACATCCTAAATATACGAGATACATCCCAGATACAAACGTTTTGCCTATTTTTAATCCTTTATATACAAGATGCATATGCTTACATCCTTTCTATTTCCGTGCTACTAACGCTGTGTAGACGTTCCGTGTACCTTTTGTTTCCTCCCTCTTTCCGTTTTCAGCTGCAGCAGATGTGAGTTAAGGGGATGGCCAGAGGATGCAGAGAGGATACAGTGGATGTTTAACGGATGATAACGGACATAGAACGTTTGTTGCCCGTATATGTCGCAGATGTACATCGTACACAGCGGAAAGTTCATCGGTTCACAAAGTTTTGTGCAGCTCAAAACTTCTTGCTCAGATGAAATCTCAGTGGACGGATGCTCGACAGATAGAGCATATGAAACACGTATGGAATGAGTACACAACGGATGCATAGCATTTTCCAACGGATGGCAAGCTTTTTTTAACGTTTTACATCCTCTTTGCATCCTTAAGTGCAGTGGGACCGGGCCTTTAATGCTGAGCATCTCCTTATTGCTATTGAATCAGAGGAATTATGAGAAGTCATTGTTCATAGGAAGTATCAATTATTCTCCATTCACTCTCATAATGTAAGATGGTCTTCAACTGCTACTTATGAATTTAGGCAAAAGTGTCCACAAGGACATTAAAAAAAAAAGCCAAGATGGTGGCCATGACTATGCAATCACATCTATCGTCATTGCTTTTTTTTAAAAAAAAAAAATCCTGCAGGCACTTTAAATTAGCAACCAGACTTTTGCAATCAACTGAAGTCCAACACATTTGCAGACTCCATGTTAGGAAATGATGGCATCAAGTAACATTTCTAATAAACTGCAGCTATTATATAGGTCCAGCGTAGAAATAGGAATCCTACATTCCAATCCCTTTTAAGGTTGGGAAACAATAGTCTTAATAGGTTTTTCATCCCTAAATATTTGGACAGTTACTAAACAATTATTCATACTGTGAGATGATGTTTTCTGCATTGGAGAACTTATGAACTTCTAAGATGATGATACTTTGTAGATGCAAGCTTTTTTCTTTTTTCTCTTCAGAAAACAAACACGGTAGAGCAGGGGTGTCAACATTTGACAAACTCATAGTGCAGATGTATCAGACTCAAAGTCTGTGGGCCAGATCCAGCCCACAGGATGCCTAGATCTGGCCTGTGGGGCTGCCCTGGAAACAGTGAAGGACCAATTCGCAGCACCTCTGCCTGTGAAAACAGAGCTCAGGAGGGCCATGTGCTGCCTCCTGAGCTTCGTTTTCACTGGCAGAGGGTTGCAGGAGCCATCTCAGCCGGAAATGGAGCTTGGGAGCCCATTTTCACAGGAAGAGTACTCAGGCCACCATAGGTGCCCTGACACCAGTGATGTCAAGCTGGCCATGCCCACCCTGGCCACGCCCACCTCTGAGGCTAAACACAACCCCTCAGTGAAAACAAGTTTAACATCCCTTCTGTAGAGCTTTTGGTGAACTCTTGAATGCACCATTTTCAAATCTATATATTTAAAAAACCGCTTGTTTTCATAGCCAGTTGACTATAGTGTGAAGAAGAACTTTACTGCTGTGTGATAAAGAGAAATTCACTCAAAAGAGAAGAGAAGTTATGTGAAAATTTCAGGGAAGAGATGTTGAATTTCTTTAGTGCTGAAGTGACCACAAGAGCATTTTTTAAGAAGTCTGTGTTTTGAAATACAAATATTTTGCAGGTTTTTTTTTTACTTCCACAGTCATCCAAGGGGTGGATGGAAGTATCTGTGTGGTGGGGGAGGGGAAAATTTATAAAATAACCATCATGACCACAGGATACCCTGCATCTTTTGTATACATGCACTGTGGGCATGAAAGGACCAAGGGAAGACATAAAGAGTGAATTCTACCCATGGCATTGTTAGGGACTCTTTTATAGTGAACTAGCTGATAACCTGGCATTGCCCAGGTATTTATTTATCTCAATCTTATATTAGACAGGAAAATCCTTTAGTTGAGCTTCACGCTATTGTAGTGTCTCTGAAGTTCGAGATGTAATAGCTCTCTCATGCAGCATCGCAAGTCTTCTGTTCTTCTCCTCGGGAGTTTCTTGTCTATGCTGGTGTTCCATTTTTGTAGCATTTGATTGCACTTGGCCAAATCACCTGATGTTTCTTTGGAGGGCTGAGGGCCCCTTACCAGAGGGAGCCCCCTTGTGGAGTACTGTGAAGCAGTTATCTGGCAACTCCACTGTGCTGTTCAGTAGAATCCATTTTAAGGCACATAACACCCCCCCCCCCGAGGCGTGTTAGGGGTGTCTTACCCCCACAGTATTTTTTTCCAGAGGGTAAGTCATCTGTCTACCACGTTTGGTTGAAATTGGTCGAGGCATTCCAGAGTTGTGCTAGAACACACATACACACACATGCGCATGTGCATGCACACACAGAGACACACACAAACACACACACACTCACTCAGATAGATAGACAGATAGATAAAAGATGTGCAACAGAAGAAGCAAGTCCACCAGTAGCACATTCTTATAATCTTCAGCAATAAACTGAACTCAAAATCCCACCGAGAAAAATTCAGAAGAAAGTTTCCAGCATGCTGAGAATAGAAGCTAAAAAAGAAAAAAATGTGAGAATGTGCCAGGCAGTTTTCAGCATGTCATCAGTTCACACACACTGTCATCAACTGACTAGTTATTATTTGTCAGATATCTAGTGACAGATATGCTTGAATGACTTGCTTCCAAAACTGGTTCATTGTAATATTAAAGAAAATTTCCTCATGGATTTCTAAAGAAGAAAACGAGAAGGAAAAGACAGGCAGCATTTTTTCTAGCAACAGCATTTCAGTGTTGTTGGCTAGATTAACTTTTTGCTCGGAAAATTTATAATGAAGTATTTGATTTTGAGCATCTTATTTCTCCTAGTCTGGCAGTTGCCAGTGCAGAATTTGTCCCACATTGCTGCAGGGCTCCCTTAAATTTATTCATCAGAGTTTTCTAGCAGGGTTTAAGAAGAAATATACATCAGTCATATTTCCTTTTGGGCTGTTATTTTATTTTGTTTTTAACTCAGCAAATGATTCTTCCCTCCCCATTATCATTCATCAGAGTCACTTCCTGGCCTCTTTGTGTCCATGCTTAATTCCATATGACAGGGCTGAAGAAAACATGTTCACCCACTATTTATGTTTTTCTGATTGAGTTCAAGAAAATATTACAGATTCCTTCAAGGCCATTTATATTCATTGTCTTGGAAGGACTATAATAATAGAACAATCATGTTTTCCTCTTCAAAATATAATCACCTTTTTATCTCAATGGCTGCACTATAATTGCTATGGAAAACTCCTGCTATCTATAATATATCAACTCAAAACCATGGGTTTGATATACTCATTTCTATCTGTCAGCCCTCAAGTCTTCCTCTTGTCAACAGATTCAAAAGGGCACATCCTTTTGTTCACCAGGCCGTCACTTTCATCAGGCCACTAAATAACCACTTAATCATATCAATGTTCCACATTATGAATTGATTTCAATGAGCAGAATGAAGTCAACATTGTTCAGTAAAGGACAAATATTTTTATCCAACTTCTCAGTAATGTATGTGGAGAACATGTAAGGAGAATGAAAACCTTTAATTGTTCAGTTTCTTCAGTTTCTCTCTTTATCCTTCTCTTTCTCTCATTCATTCTGTGCTCATGCAAATAAGGAGGATCAGACTTGGTTAGCATCTATATGAACCCCCCACATAAAAAAAAAAATCAAGACTCTAGCTTAGACTAAAAAATTGAAAACCCATCTCATAAGAAAGAAGAAGTATAAACAGGGGTGGGATTCAAATTTCTTAACAACCAGTTCTGTGGGCCTAATTTGTGGGTGTGGCTTGGTGGTCACATTACTGGCTGGGCATCGTTTGTAGGTAAATATTATAAATGTTTTTAAATTGAATTGAATTGAATAAATTGAATTTTTTATTAAAAAAGAACAACTTTTACCCAAAATCAGGCAAAGCAGGCAAGCAGATTGAGTTGCTCACAGAATCATTCAGAGATCTGAGAACTGGGCAGAATCATAACAATCGGTTCTATAGAACTGGTCCGACCAGGTAGACTCCCACCCCCGGGTGTAAGGCTTCTGTAAGGTTGCCATGTCTATAAATTCATTACAAATTAAGTCTGATTGAACAACAGTCAATTGTAGCATGAGAATATTAAGAGAATTTTAAAAGATCAAGTAAGTTGCAGTAGAATCCACAACCTGCTTCATGCAGTCCTTTGAACTGTAGATAACTTGACTAATAAAACAATTATAACCATTATATTTTTCAAGTTTATTTTTGGCATCATGAAACAATATCTCACATTTAAATCAATGCAGCACTAGCATTTGCAGATTGAAGACTTAACACGGTCAAGATAAGAGTTAAATTTTGGCTATTTGGTGACCACTTTTTCTTTGCATAAGAATAGTTATGTCAAAATATTGTGGAATGTCAATTGACTGCAAACCAACTGTGATTTACCACGAAATACAGAGGTGGTATTCAGCAGGTTCTGACCAGGAGAAACGGTAGCGGAAATTTTGAGTAGTTTGGAGAACCGGCAAATACCACCTCTGACTGGCCCTGCCCCCATCTATTCTCTGCCTCCTAAGTCCCAGCTGATTGGCTGGGTCTTCTTTTGTTGCCCTGCACAGGAGAATAGAGCTGGAAAGCAGGTTAGTGGGGTGGGGAGAGTATGGGATTTTGCGGTATCCTTCCCTTGCCATGCTCACACCCATCAAGCCACACCCACCAAGCCATACCAAGCCCACCAAGCCACACCCACAGAATCGGTAGTAAAAACATTTGAATCCCACCACTGACATGATACCAATGCAATTTTCAGCTACAGAAATAAATATAACCATTTCCAAATCACAGGAAGCAAATGTTCTCATTCTGTTCTGTTTTTGCCAGAACAGATTTCTAGTATTTTATCATGTTTCAGAAAATGCTCTTATAAGAAGGATTCAGAGAAATAGGAGGAGGTTCAGAAAAGTATACTAAAGATGATCGGGGCACTGGACGCTAAACCTTACAAAGGATAAGGAGCTGAGTATTTTTAGCCTTGAGAATAAAAGACTTGAGCAGGGGCATCACAGCACTTTTGAAAAACCTGAAAAAATGTCACACAAAAGGAGGTCAGGACCTCTTCTCTCTCATTTGAGAATGGAGGACATGGAATAATGGATTTAAGTTATAGGAAGGCACATTCCAACTGAATGTTATATGCAAAAAGCACACTTTCTCCTATCAGTAAGAATAGCTTCACAGTGAAACCAATTTCACAGAAAAGTTAATTTTATCAGAGATGTCTGAGGTTGTTTGAGATGCTTTAATTTGGCAGGATGTTGGATTCAGTGGTCTAAATGGCCCTTTCTAGATCTATGACACTAAAATACAGTGCATGAGGCTACCCATCACATTGGCTATAAAATGTAGGAGTGTTAATAAAATTGCCTCTCTTGTCCACTAATTGCAATATAATCAGTTCAGTGGTTGTGGTGCTGAAATCTAATGTCCCATATCAGGCAAACAACTGTTTCAAATAGTTCAGTGTAAAATATATCTATTGCATGTTTTTTTTTTTCAATCCTTCTCATTTAACTTACGGAAAAAGAAATAGCTTCCCTTTTCTGTTTTGTTTTGAAAGGGGGCTACAGTTCCATAACATTCTCATGAGCAGGCTATGGAATTCATACAATTATCTGAGCTCTTTTGAAAGGGTGGGGCAAATGATGGATCTCTTATAAATGTTAAGTCTAGTTGTACGCTCACCATACTTGCTCCATTTCATTCTCACCTTGACTTAAAAGGTATGGAGTATCTTAAAATGAAGCAGGTAAAGAATGAGAAGGGTCAATAGCCTATGTACCAAAGGTGGTATTCAGCAGGTTCTGATCAGTTCTGGAGAACCAATAGTAGAAATTTTGAGTAGTTCGGAGAACTGGTGGTAACCTTCCCCCAGAAGTGGGGAAGGAATGGAGATTTTACAGTATCCTTCCCTTGCCATGCTCACCAAGTCACATCCGCCAAGCCATGCCACACCCACCAAGCCATGCCCACAGAACCGGAAGTAAAAAAAATTGAATCCCACCACTGCCATGTACTATCACAGCCATGAAAGGTGACATCATCTTCTTTCTTCTACTTACAGAAGATCACGACTTGCATAATATAAAACAAATATATATTAGTGTCCATATGGAAGAGATTTATGATCAAAGACCATCCGTGAGTGAAGTTTTTGTTATACAACTACAAATATCATTTTCCTTTTTTAAGTTTGCCTGCAGACTCAATGGTCTAAGAAAATGTTAATACTTGTCACTGTTGTTTTAAAGAAAACAAGAAGAAAAAGAAAAATCAACCAAATAAGACATTCTTACCTCACAATTACTAATGCATTTTTCCACCATGGAGGAGGAGGAGGAGGAGGAGGAGGAGATCCATCTCCTTTGAAGGGAATAAACCCCCTATAAGTGCTAGATCCTAAATGTAGCCTGGCATTATGTTAATCCCTGACTTCCTATTCATTCCCTTGATGGATTCAGTTAATCCAAAGGGAAGAAATAATGAGAGAACTCCTTCTATGGGGCTGCAGAGATACATAAGAGAAAAAGCAGCTCAATTGCACTCTGACCTTTTATAATCCTAATTTCCAAAGAAAAAAAGGTTTTTAAAAAAAAATCAGGAGGAGGCTGCAATCATTAGGGCAACCCAGAATCCATGAGCAAGCTACAGAATTCACAAAACTCCATTTTATACCTCCAAGTCCTTCTAGAGTGGGTGGAGCCAAATATTTTTTGCATTTTTTTTTTTAGTTTTGAGGATTTAAAGATCTAAGGATACATAGCTATTTAATATTTTTTAATTGGTCAAAAAAATGTTGTTAACTCCTCCAACTCACAAAGCACACCAAAAAAGTGAAAAGTTCAGCCCACTTCTGTGATAGTTCACAGATAAAATGTAGCATTATAGTAGATCCACCAAGCCAAAAAGGATTGTTAACCTTGGGTTTCATTTTTGAATTACAACCAAGGAAAGTTCAACTTCATTGAAGCTCACTCGGTAATTTGGGGACTAATTTACTTAGAAAACTTGTTGCTATGGGGATAAAATTAAAGAAACTACAGCATGTATGGCTCCCTGAGCTCCTTAAATAAAAAGAGATAGATTTAAAAGAAAATAGCATTTGCAAAAAAAAAAAAAAACCTTCAGGGATTTTGGAAGACAGATTTCCACACATCATCAATCCTTTATTCCTTTATGGGAATACTGTTGATTGAGACTGGGAATTCAAACATCAATTATAAAATGTTATGTACCACTGAACAATGAACAATGTGTAATTATATAGTCATTCTGCTTTATATTTTACTTATATCTGCTTCATTCTTTTTTTCTATCCATTTCACTCAGATGACTGTTTACAGAAGTATTCCAACCTGAAAATAAAAATAAGAGAAAAGGAGTTTGAGCACTGGACTCCCTGGTATAATTATTCTCTTTTGCCTGACAATCTAATTTAAAGCAGAATGATGTAGTAATTCATCACAGTTCTTCAGGAACATACAGAAAACTTTAAGTTTCTGGGTTTTTTTCTTCCAATCAAGCCCTTTGTAGATGAGATAAACTGGAATGCAACACTCACTACCTCTAATCAGCCATATTCTTGGCTTATAAAGATCCTGTAATGCACAATGTTAATACAGTATATACATATAATCTTTTTTGAAAGTTTTAAATAAAATACTTATTGGTGACTTGATGAACTCAAAAATAGCTGTGCATGTTTCATTATTATTTTTCATCCTCTTTAAACAAAAAACAAAAAACCCAAGCTTGTTTATCTTTGACACCGAACCAATGCCAGAAGGTGCCTTATGAGACCTTGCTAGGACAGTTCCACAAGGCCTTCCAGAAAAGGTGAGCTTTGCCTGCATTATTAAAACAACTACCGACCGAATTTGGAAACCCTGCCCATCCAGTCCACTTGGGCCCAGAGGCCCTGATCCCCCTTCATTCCACAGCATTGGAATTGTACATTTCCCATCTCAGGTCACAATTTTGACTTCATTCACTTTCACCACCTCAGTGACCTCTCTGAATTCCATATCATTCAGTATGAAGATCCAAATGTTGCCACAAAACCTGTATGTGTTCAGAGGGGCCCTGAAACTGACTCTGTTTCTGACCTGCTGTGCTTATGCAACATTGATAGCTTTGTCAAACTGTATGAGGATTTGAAGAGCAAGCTGAAGCGTGATCTGCTGAGACTGAATGAGCTCATTGAAGACTATGTCCCAGGGTGATGTTTCTATACAATTGGTAACCCATAGCTCAAGTAGATGATCATTCACAGATCTGAAATCACTTGACTTTCACTAAAGACCTTGGGCAGGAAGACTTCTTGTCTTCATGGGGCCCTCCTGGCTCCTCCAGACCTCCGACCCAGAGAAACAGGCTGCCGGCTCCAATCCTTACCTCTTTCTGACACCACCCAATAAAGCAATAGTACTTAGCAATAGCACTGAGACTTATATGCCACTTTACAGTGCTTTTCAGCCCTCTCTAAGCAGTTTACAGAGTCAGCATATTGCCCCCATCAATTTGGGTCCTCATTTTACCCACCTCAGAAAGATGGAAAGCTGAGTCAACCTTGAGCCTGGTGAGATTCAAACTGCCAAATTGCAGCAGCCAGAAATCAGCAGAAGTAACCTGTAGTACTGCATTCTAACCACTGCACCACATACATATAATCTAAAGGCCCTGTCACACTGCCCAATGGATGCAAAATGGACACAACGGACGAGCAAAATGTTCCATCCGTTGTTATCCGCTCTCAAAAGGGGCAAAACTTTGCATAACTGGAGCGGATAACACGGACGGGAGGAGGACGCAGGGTGGATGGAAAGCGGATGTGGAATGGAAGCCCAGCGGATGGAAGCAGATGAGAGCGGATGGCACATCCGCTGGGCTTCTGGGGGGCCTCAGCAAAGCGGACGCAGAATGGAAAAAGCGGATGCAGAGCGGATGAAGCGGATGCACAGCGGATGCCCAGCGGATGAAGCGGATGCACAGCGGAAGCCTAGTGGATGCACAGTGGAAGCCTAACGGATGCCTGGCGTTAATTGCGCATGTGGGGGGGATGCATTGCATAAGCCACGCGGATATAAAGGGAAGCAGCTCTCACGTGGCTAGCATTCGGAGGAAAGACCTGCTGCAGGATACATCGAGTCCTTGCCTGCCCTGCCTGCATGCCTGCCTGCAAGCCTTGCTGCCAACCTTTCTGCCAGCCTGCCTCCAAGCCTCCTGGCCAGCCTCCCTGCCAGCCTTGCTCTCTGCCTGCCTTCCAGCCTCCCTGCCAGCCAGTCTGCCTGCCAGCCTTGGTGCCTGCCTGCCTTCCTGCCAGGCTTCCTTCCAGGCTTTCTGCCAGCCTTCCTGCCAGCCTTCCTGCCAGCTTTGGTGCCTGCCAGCCTCCCTGTCAGCCTCCCTGCCAGCCAGCAACCCCACAACCATGGGGAAGAAGTGAAAGTCTCAGCAACCTGCCGCCATCCCTGGCAAGAGGGACAGGGCCACCCTCCCACCCCCTGTCCCTGACTCTGCTTCTGCTGGGGCTTCTGCTGCTCGGGCTCGCTCTTCTGGTGCTGGAGCTTCTGCTGAAGCTGCTCCTGGCAGTGGTGCTTCTGCTGCTGCGTACTCTGCTGAAGCTGCTCCTGGCAGTGGTGCTTCTGCTGCTGCATACTCTGCTGAACCTGCTCCTGGTCCTGCTGGTCCTGCTGGTCCTGCTGGTCCTGCTGGTCCTGCTCGTGCTCCTGGACTTGCTCGTACTGCTCGTACTGCTCATGCTCCTGGTCTTGCTTGTCCTGCTCGTGCACCTGGTCCTGCTCGTGCTCCTGGTCCTGCTGCTGCTGCTGCTGGTGCTGCTGGGGCTCCTGGTGCTTACTCTGCTGCTGCTGATCCTGGTCCTGCTGATCCTGCTGCTGCTGCTGCTGCTGATGATGATGATGATGATGATGATCCTGGTCCTGCTGCTGCTGCTGCTGATGATGATGATGATTATGATCCTGCTGGTGATGATGATGATGATCCTGCTGGTGCTGCTGCTGCTGGTGGTGTAGAGGAGCAGCCCCTACCACCTGGGAGCCCCTCTGATGAGGGCCCATCTGGTCCTGCCAAAGGGAGGAAGAGGCGTATGCGGGGAGGGGAGAGGAGGCAATACTTCATTGAGGAGGAACACGAGGATGAGGTGCTGGAGTGGCTGATAGAGAATGACTATCTGTGGCGGAAGGGACACCGCTGTACAGGGACACCAAAAGGAAGCAGGCTGCTTGGAGAGAGAGGGCAGAGAGTATGGGTTACACTTCGGAGGTGCTCCTCAGCTGGTGGAAACATATGCACACCTGGTACGGGAAGCTGCACCTGAAGAAATCTGGCCAGGCCACGGTTAAGCTGACCGCTCTCTCCGGCAGCTTGCTGAGAGCCAGTCCTCTTCTGGCCGAGAGTCAGTCCAAGTCTCCAGGCAGGTTTCTGTGGAGCGTGCCACGGCAGAGAACCCGCAGACAGCTGTTGTAACCGTGGTGGAGTGCGTAGAGGACTCCCAGGTGCGGTGGGAGAAAGGAGACATCGAGTCCACCACAGTCGTAGCCGCATCCACCACCCCCAGCTCCACCTCCACAGAAAGTCAGAGATCCAGACAGCAGGAGGGGCAGAGCCACACTGTCCTGCTGGAGATCAGGGACACCATCCGCACCAGCATAGATCTCCTCTCTCAGCTGGTCCACACCAACTCCTCATCCTCCAACCACAAGCCCTTCCTCACCTATGTCAACCAGACCCTCAGGAACATGGAGGAAGCCCAGTACCAGGTGGTGAAGGACCGGATCACCAAGCTGCTTCACAACCCTCCAGATCCAGAGGAACCTGTTCCCACCCAGTCCAGGTCTGCTCCTCCACCTCCACCCCAGGTGATGTCCCTCCCATTCCAAGGCTTCCCACAGCCCCTCACCTACCAGGGCTACAGCTACCAGGAAGTCCAGCAGCACAGGCAGCAGCCCTTCCCAGTCCAGGCACAGAGTCATCGGGCGACACCGTTGCCACCGGTTCCACTGATGCCACCGATGCCACCCACGACAATGATGCCACCGACGACAGCGATGCCACCCACGCCAGTCCTCACCCAGCTGCAGACCAGACAGCCCCACTACACTACTCCTTCATCCACCCCACAGCCAAGCCCGGCCTCAGTACATCCCTCATCAGTACTGGGGCTGACACCCCATGGCATGGAGGAAGGACCTCTCAGCATCACGGGTCTGAGCCAGCTGTCTGAGAGCTTTCTCAACACACCATCCCCTGTTGTCCTCTCGGGGCCAAGCACCCCAATGACGATACAGACCAGCACTCCAGCACCACCCACCTCCACAGCACCTGGACCCTTCACCCCTGAGACTGGGCACACCTCCGAGTGACCAATAAGAGTGCCAGAAACTGGGTAGCTGGCTACCTGTGGACTTTATTTGGACACTTGACTTGGGTCATTTTTCTTTTACAGCTTGTTGTTCAATAAAGTTTATCTTTGATTCACACACTTGCTTCATTTCTTTTTTTTAATAAAGTCTTGGTGGAAACTTTTAGAATTGATTTAAGCCTTTGCATGCTTGTGGGATGGGTTAAGATAGCAGTGGGATGGACAGGGATACCTGTAGGATGGGTAATAGCTGTGGGATGGGTAAGGATAGCAGTGGGATAGATAAGCCTCCAGTGCAAGCATCGTGGGACTGTATGGTCCACCCTCCCAGGTGCCACACCTATGGCCCTTGATTATCAATAATAATGTAATCATTCATCCACACATGTCAACATAAACACAACTCTTTATTAAATGCCCTGTTCATTGTAGGCCCACCCAACATACATGGCCCAATCTCATCCGTGTGATGAGACAGGCTGAAGGAAGCACCCATTAATCATCTATCATCCTGTCTTGCCACTCCACTGCTCCAGCTGGCGAGTTGCACCAGTGTCTCAGGAGGTTGCACTGCTTCTTCACCTCACGTGAGGCTCTGTTGAGGCCTTGTACATCCTCAGTGTCTATCAGGTTTCGCCCTTGCCTCCATTCCCCAGGCTCCATGTCCCCATTGCCTTGCTGGAGGTCCACAAGCCTGTTCTGCAAGACTGGGTAGCGGGTGCGCATGAGATTGTGCAGGATGCTGCAAGCTTCCACGATCCTCCTCACGGTCTGTGGGCAATGCTGCATGGTGGTGAGAAGTACCTGGAACCTGTTGGCTAGGATGCCAAAGGCGTTCTCCACCATCCGCCTTGCCCTGGACAGCCTGTAGTTGAAGATCCTCTCTTCACGGGTGAGGCATCTGGAAGTGTCGGGCTTTATGAGGTAGGTTCTGAGGGAGAAGGCGTCATCCCCCATGATGAAGTAGGGCACATCTTGCCTGAAGCATCGATGTACATGAACTTGTAGTCAGCATCGACCATGGAGAAGAGGATGATGCTGAAGAAGCCCTTGTAGTTGAAATAAGTGGACCCCTAGCAAATGTTTTGTATGTTCTCATTAGTAGTGTGATATTACCAGAGAAAAAGCTACATAGGATTAGGTTAACAACTCTTAATGCCTTTTTGGCTATGTAGTTACAGTGGGCTCTAGCACTTAGATCATTAGAGATGAGAACTCCAAGGTTCTTGGCAGAGTTTGGATCATCAACAAGATCTTGACTATTCAGCTTGTATTTTATTTTCTGATATATTTTTTTTGCCAATATGTAAGACAGAGCATTTATTTGTTGAGATTTGAAGTTGCCATTTGTTGACCATTCTGACACATAGTCAAGGTCTTTTTGAAGGGTAGCAGTATTGTCTGTGGTGTTGAATAGCTTTACATCATCAGCGAAGAGAACGCAGTTGCTCTTAATATGATCTCAGAGGTCATTTATGGAGACTATGAAGAGAGTTGGTCCTAGAACACTACCTTGAGGGACACCACTGTTGACAGGTACAGAATTTGATAGGACTCTCCCAATTTTGACCATTTGTTGTCTGTTTGACAGGAATGTTTCTATCCAGTTATGCAGGTGTCCAGAGATACCATAAGATTTTAGTTTTAAGAGTAGTTTGTCGTGTACCACTGAATCAATGGATGGCATTTGAAAATTTGGCATAGTGAACTACAAATAAAACAAATAAAAATATTTATTCTACATGTTCTGAGAGATAATGTTGATGATATTTAAATTATCTTAAGCAATCTTTTGTAACCTGATACCTTCCAGGTGCCCTAAATGTTATTTTCAACATCCCTTAATAGACCAGTCACCATTCAGAAAAAGAGTTAATGACCACCACATCTGGATGGTATCAAATTATAATACATATTACAACCATTCGGTGGAAAAAATTTTCAGAACTCACCAAGAAAATTGATGGTATTACCCTAGGCGCTCTGTTATAATACATTCTGTAACATGAATAATATCACCCAAGTCTTCATGAACATTCTCTGCTCTAATTGTTCTTTTTTTCTGGTCTTCAGTTGACCAAACCCTTTCTATGCCAAATAATTGATGCCTGTAAGGTGTTGTACATGACCTCAGGGCCACTGTCAGAATAAATAATTACTTAAAAAGAGGGAAGATGTGCAGCTTATTCCTTAATTTAGTGTAAATACACAAGATTAGCTTTTCAATGTTGAATTCCGAGAGCTGAACAAATAATAAAAAGAGATGACTATAAAAATACTCAAAGAAAAAATATATAGTAAGGTAAATTGAAAGAAAGAAATGACAAAAAAGGAAGATAGAAAAAGAAAACATGAAAAATATAGAAAGAAACAGCTGTAAAAAATTAATACTTTCTTTTTAAAAAAGAGATGATGGATTCATAAATGAAAAACAGATCAAAAATGTGTGCTGCAGCAAAAAGACAAACTGAGTTTGGCAAAAGTTCAAAAGGCAGAGATGATTTGAAGAGGTGTTCCATTCTCAATTTCTGATAAACAACCAGGATTTAAAAGCTAGTGATGTTTTCCCAATGCTTGATTGTCTCCTTTGGTTTCTCAAATTCCATTACCAAAATCTGTAGTTTGATCAAGAGCTGTTTCTCTTCTGTTTTGCAATATGGTAATTAGGCACACTTTGACTGCCCTCTGATAACCGACCATCAATTGTAATATCTTATTTTGACTGTCTTTTATGTTTATTTTATTTTTTGTTATTATTATTGTTTTTAATACTTTTATTTGTAATGCTGGTCTGCAATCATAATAAAAAATGATTGATTGATGGTAGTTTGAGATCAGTGACTTGACTGTGTTGCACACACATCCATACTTAGATAATGAGATTGGCAAACAAGCATCACAACATTCAAGATTAACTCAGCCTTCCATCCTTCTGAGATTGGTAAAATGAAAACCCAGTTTGTTGGGGGCAATATGCAAACAATGCTAACATTGCACACTGCCCAGATAATGCTGTAAAGCATATGGGGTGATATGTAAATCTAAATGCTATTGCTATTCATTAAGAATAAGTTCTAGGTCATGGCCCATCAGCAGCACATGTTGCCAACTAGGAATCTGTGCCAAGAAGAATGTGTCATTGGCAGCCAAATCATTTCAGACATCATACTCTACAGTTTGGTTGAAACAGAATAAAGTACACAAAGCTTGCTGGATTTGGATTTACGTAGCATTTAAGTTTGGCTATCTCCCAATCTGTTATGGCATGCCTGGGTGTTCATAAAAGTAAGATCAGTGCTTTTACAAAGCACTATGTGGTCAAGGCATTAAACCATAATCTCTTTAATGCAATATCACATTTTTCTACTGCCGTGCCATAGCATTTTCAGAATATTCCCTGATGTATAGACAGTGCCAGTGGCTGCAGTCCATAAATATTTGACCGTAAAGCATGGAATTTTTAAAAAATGTCCTATGGTTTCTCAAAAGATGAGCTGAAAATCTGCCTACACAACTGTATCTGTAAATTTCTATTTGTATTTAAAACTAGGTCATAGTACTCAGCATAACAATTTTTCAGTGCATTAGAGACCTTCCTTGAACAGCACCCCTATGTCAATCTTATTTTTAGTTTTGTTTGTTTGCTAAGAATTCATCTCAAAACAGTAGCTTTGTTCTATACAATATTCTGTACAGAAAATATAACTTACTGTACAATCATGTTCCAGTTGCTTAAAATATGTGTAGTAAGAAAACCACTACTCAGTTTCATAAAAAGACATTTATATACATAGAAATATATAACTGTAAGCAAGAAGAACTGACGGCATGTGGAACAAGAGTCATAAAATGGATCCCATTGGATTAAAGCATCCATGAAAGAGACCTAAAGCAAGATGGATCAATGACATCAGCAAGTACCATGGGCCCAATTGGCAAAAGAAAGGTCAGGACTGTATTGGTTAGAAATATGCAGAAGAGGCCTTCATCCTACAGTAGATACAATGGCTAGAATGATATATGTGTGCATGTAATGTCTTTTAAATTATAAGAAAAAGAGCTGAGAGGTCTCTATACTCATACAGCAGGGACTTTCTCACTATACATATTTTAAGCATCTGGAACATGTTTCCTTCAGAAGTTAAATCAGTTTAAAAGTTCATTTCTTACATGGAACTCTTGGACCAAGAAAATATTAATATGTTTCTAAAGCTGACTTTCCATAGGACAGAACCAGGTTTTTCTTTTTACTTGTTTAGTTTTAACCTGTAATTGTATACCTATCTGTCATGATAGTGGGAATAAGATTTATTTTGAGACATTTACCTTTCCCCAAAGGATGAAGTTTAATCCATCTAGCCACATCTGAAGAACCTTCTTTAAATATTTTATTTATATTACATGGTACTGAGTTATATCTTTGGATATGCACATACCTAAATATTTAGAGGATTTGGTCAAGGACAGAATTGATATTTCTAAAATAGATGGGTAACCATTTTTTATCTAATGGTATCAACTCTGATTAGAACCAACTGATATAATATTCTGCTATTTTAGAAAAATAAAACTATTAATATTTCACAGGAAGAGTTCTCCGCTCCTCTACTCATTGCAGAATACCTTATGCCACCAGACTTGAAACTCTAGACTTAGAAAACCTAGAACTACGCTGCCTTCGGTCCGATCTAAATATAGTATATACAATCATACACTGCAATATTCTACCTGCAAATGAATATTTCACCGTCAATCATAACAATACAAGAGCACACAATAGATACAAACTCAGAACTTTTCTGCAGTCACCAAACTTGACTGCAGAAAATACAACTTCAGCAGCAGAGTGGTCAATGTTTGGAAAACTCTACCTGACTCTGTGGTTTCTTCCCCAAACCCCAAAAACTTTAACCTTAGACTGTCTACTATTGACCTCACCCCCTTCCTAAGAGGCCTGTAGGAGGCGTGCATAAGCGCACCAATTGTGCCTACTGTCCCTGTCCTATTGTTTCTTTTTATTTTTCCTATAAGTATCTATCTCATGTATTCCAAACTATGTTTATTCTTATACCTATATCATGTAAGCGATTGACAAATCAAAGAAATCAAATAAATAAATATTTATCTTGCATCTACATGAATAGTAGTATGAGGTTTAGAAATAAACAGAAGAATATTATCTGCAAATAAAACCAATTTATAATCAACTGAATTATGTAGTATTACATAAATCTCCCTACTGTTGTCTGACAAAGCACAGTTTCATATTAGAAACACATACACACTGATGTTTGCAGTAGATAATTTGATGTAGCAATAGCACTTAAATTTATACGACTTCACAATACTTTACAGCCTTCTCTAAGTAGTTCATAGAGTAAGTATATTACCCCCAAGAATCTGGGTCCTCATTTTATCGACCTTGGAAGGATAGAAGGCTGAATCAAACTTGAGCTGGTGAGAATCGAACTCCTGGAGTGAGCAGTGAATTAGCCCTGCAGTACTTCATTCTAACCACTGCGCCAACACGGCTCAACAATTATAATTGCTTGCTATAATGACATAGTATACAACAGGGTATATTCCAATTTTTTTTACTACCGGTTTGGTGGACGTGGCTTTGTAGGTATGACAGGGAAGGATACTGTAAAATCTCCAGTCAGAGATGGTATTTGCCAGTTCTCCGAATTACTCAAAATTTCCGCTACCAGTTCTCCAGAACTGGTCTCCAGAACCTGTTGAATACCAGCTCTGACATACAATATAGTATATATTTTGTTTGTTCTTTTAATTTTTGTTTGTGGTTTTTTAACCTATTTTTAAGCTCTTGTGTATTTTTTAATAACATAAGTATTTTGTGTTTTGTTACTTTTGTTACTTTTGTCTTTTTTTTTCCTGTTATAATTTTAACAAGATTTAAAAAAAAATTAAAGGATGGAATTGTTGGAAGATGGAGGCTTGATAGAATCCTTGTGAACTCCTTAAGTTGGAGCTCTAATTTCAGGGGATATTGAAAAAGGAAAATTCCACAGTGAATTTGGTAAAAATCTGTTTTGGGTGCATACTAAATAATTGGTTATTTTCGGTCTAGTTTCAAAAGAGTCTCCCAGCATTGTGCTCAGCAAAACAATAAAAATGCAGGAATCCCACAATCATTTCTTAGCTGGTATGTTTGCAGGGGTGGGATTCTACCAGTTCGCACTTATTCACTAGAAACGGTTGTTAACAGTCTAGGCAGTTCAGAGAACCAGTTGTTAGAAGAAATTACTGGCCTAATCCTGTAAGGAAGGCAGAAAGGAAACATTCTGGTGTTGCTTACAGAAACTGCCTCTCCATTAACCCTTATTACATTCTTGGCAGGACTAGACTTCCTGTCTCAGGAACGTCTCTGGAGTTTTTTCCCCTCCCTGTGCTGGTACTTTGCTTGTGTGGAGTTACCATTCAAAGTTACAATGGCACTGAAAAAAGTGACTTATGACCATTTTTCACACTTATGACTGTTGCAGCATCCCCTCAGTTATGAGAGGCCAGGCAAGGAGATGCATGCCTCGATGTGAGTGATGTTGAGTTGGCCACGCCCAGCCAGTAACATGACCACCAAGCCACATTCACCCAGTCACATGACCACCAAGCCACACCCACCAACTAAGACACGCCCACAGAACTGGTTGTTAAAAAATTTGAATCCCACCCCTATGTGTGACAGAAGAAATGAATTCAGGTTTCTTCATATTGAATGACAATGTTTGCAGCAAACCAAGTTAAAAGAGGCATGCTGCATGGAAACCAAAACTGAATGGCCTATGTGTGCAACTTTTTAAAAGAAGGAAAAGGGGAAAAGAGAGCCTGTTGTGCAGCAAGCGTATTGCCCTAGTTCTCATTCAGCTGGATAGTTTCAGCTCTGCAGATTGCTTGAAAGAACTTACTGTACTACTTCCCACATCTACAGTGCATCATTTGGGAGGTATAGACCAACTGGGATATTACAGGAATCGTTAACAGAATACTAATAAAGGGAGAATATTTGTAGCTCAAGGTTGACATGAGGGGTTTTCTTGAAGACAAAAAAACAAGCAAACTCGGCAACATCATCAGATACTAATGAAATGTCTGCAAGAAAAACAAGCAAGCTCAAAGCGCACCAAGGACTCCTTAGTTAACAGAAGAACAGAGTTGTGGGTCTTCTTGTCTAACCCCTTGCTCAAGCAGGAAAACCTATATCATTTCAAACAAATGGTTGTCCAATCTCTTCTTAAAATCATCCAGTGTTGGAGCATCTTCAACTTCTGGAGGCAAGTCATTCCACCAATTTTTTTTCTGTCAGGAAATTTCTCCTTAATTCTAGGTTAGTTCTCTCCTTGATTAATTTCCATCCATTGCTTCCTGTTCTGCCTTCAGTAGCTTTATAGAATAGGTTGATTCCTCTTCTTTGTGGCAGCCCCTTACATATTGGAATACTGCTATCATGTCACTCCTAGTCCTTCTTTTCATTAAACTAGACATGTCCAGTTCCTGCAACTGTTCTTCATATTGGGAGTTCTGTTGGGGATTCTGGAAGTGACTGGAGAATCAATCAGAGTGAAGCCATTTCTATGTTTAAGTTTATGCCACCTTGCCTTAGGAATAGCCACTTTACAAATTGATATATGTGGTGGTTCATCTAACTTTCTGTTATCTCATAAGACATTGTTAAGAATGTAAGAATGTGATGACTCATCCAACTGTACCAACTACAAGTGTGAACAGGCTAATGGGAATTGGTTTGTGTACTGAAGTACATTTGTAGTTTTGTTGAACAGATCCTAACTGCTCCAAGTATAATTGTCTGTACTGAATATGCTAAACCTTAGAAGACAGACCCAGAGGAAGAAGGATGGAATCTCTACTTCCTCACTTGCAAGCTTAAATAAACATTTATCTTACAGTTACAAACTGCATTCAAGAATTGTCCATCATCAGGATATGAATCTTTTTGGGTCATATACAATTATTGTCCCTGAACAAATGTGTAAGCTGAAAGTTATTCTGTTGCATCCTTGAAATTATCGCAAGCAGTGTAGTAGACCTACCTCTTTGAATTGTATCTGACAAGTACCAATAAACTTAAGAGTCTTGATGGATTAAATATGGATTAAAATATGCTCTATTCAAGTACAATGTCTTTTTCATTGCATTGTAGAGCTACAGGGGAAGTAGAGTCAAAAGTAGAATTCACTAGGTTGCATTTGAATGGGTATATACCCAGTTTCACATTTTCAAATAAGTACTTGAAAACTGAAAATAATTTAGAAATTTGGAAGAGTCTATATTTTGCAGTTCAATTTTTCACCAATTAGAAAATTGTATATCAGGAAAATATCTGCATGGAAATCTGTATATTGATGTAAGTAATGTTAAAAGTACATTATACTAGGATAAATTATTTACAAAATAGGTTTCATCAGGCCAGACTTCTTTTTTTTTTTACCTTTGGAAAAATGGATGCCAAAGATGTGGAGACTTAAATAATGCACATTTAATTTTCAAGTTCAGCAACTGAATGTGAAGCATGTGCAAAAAATAAACTAGGAAATTAAACTTCATATATATGCTTATCTTGGGTAGAAACCTAAGAAGCAGCATGTGATAGCAGTGGCAGTCCCTGAGCAGCTTTTTGGGGTTATTTGTTGTTTGTTATTATTGGTTTATTAAAATATTATTTTATCTTTATCCATTTATTATGTGCCATCAAGTTATTTTCAAGTTCTAGTGCCATAGATTTTCTCCATGATTATCTGTCCCTCACCTGGTTTTTTAAGTCTTCCAATCATGCACTCATTGCCTGCTGGTCTTCTTCTTCTTTTCTTTCCTTCCATCTTTCCCACCATTAGACCCATTTGTGTGAGCATTTCCTCAGAATATATCTGAAGTTGGATAATTTGAGCCTGATCATTTGTGCCTTGAACTCTGAGTTGTTTTTGACAAACCATTTCTTTGTTTTCTTAGCCATCAACAGAATGCATTGCACAACCGGCCAAGATGGCGATGGTGCTTCTACCTCTGCAGCTGCTTTGTTTGTTGCATTCAGGCACTGGATTATCAGCATGTGGGTAATAGAGGCCAAATGACAGATTAAAGAAGCTGGGATGATTCTGCTGCTGCTGCGCTGCCCTGCACCTATGATACAAGTGTCTGGTGGACAACATCATCCCCCGAGGACCCCAAAGATGGCCTGGTCAAACCAGACATGGAGAAGCTGACCTTCTTAGCCAACCACAGTGTTCTTGAGAGTCTTGTCCAACACCAAAGTTCGAAAGCATTAATATTCTTCTTAATCCACTTCTTCAAAGTTTCTTTTATCTCAAATAATATAAATATAAAACTGAAAAAGGATTGCTTAAAACACATGGACCCCTGTTCTGATAGACTCTCTCTCTCTCTCTCTCTTTTCCAGAAGTACCACTTATCCTTGCAGTAGTCACTTTAGAAGCCTGGTTGCATTCCTTGGACTGATTTCTTGTAGGATGGCTATGGCTCCTGCTTTTACAGGCCACTCATGACATTCTGTTTTGGCAACTATTTCAGAATAATGTGTGCAGGATAGCATACATAAAATGCTGTTATTACAAGAGACTTCTTGAGCCTTGGGGCTCAAATTTCAATCATTTATTTCAGACACTTTTGAATTTAGCACCAGACAAAAAGCACAATAATGAATTATTGTGTTTAGCATAAAACTACCCTTATTTATTTATTGTTCTGTGGAAAGGGAATTTCACGAAGGCAGTAGTGTCACAAAAAAACAGGAAAGCCCAAGGAGAACATCAGGTCAGCCAGAAAACAAACTTACATAGGAAAAAGAATCAAATAAAAAGTATTAAAGAATCCCGATAGACAAAAGCCTAAGTAATTAAGAAAACTAGACAAATAGGAAAAGGAAACAAAAGATAATTTAGAAAACCCTAACAAACACAGGACATACCAAATAAGCAAAACAAACAGACAAAAAACACAAAATATAAATTACAAAAGGGACAGACAGGAGATTGCCACAGAACAAATATGAAAAACTTAAAGTTTAAAGCTAAAAGAGATTACAGAAAACCAATAATACAATCTGGCCACCCTGCAGAATTTGCCCTCCGGTGGAAATAAAGACAAACTCAAACAGGATTTGAAACATTAGGCACAAATACAAACACTCACATAAAATCAACTTACAAAGGGAGAAAAGGGTATAAAAAACCAGGGACTTTCCATAAGAAGCTAGCTAGCCCAGGAACGCATACTTCTTGCTGCTCTTCGCCATCCTGAAAAATAAAAAGATTCAGCTTTCAAGCAGTATCCTTGCGCTGGAGCTCTCCCAGTGGGAAAATCGAATCCTTGAAAGAAAGGCATTTTGACACCTTTCAACAGTTCCTTAAAAACAGAAAAGTGTTGCATTAAAGTGTTGAACAATTAAAATTTAAAATGCATAAAACAAGAAACTCATAATAATCTTAGCTGTGCATATCTGAAGATACTGACAAGAATCTGGGAAGCCATATAGTAACTCTAAATGTCATGAATTCATCATTCTGGAGCATTCTAGGAAATTTTAAATGCCAGAATCCCAGACTTTACTTAGCAGTGGGAATGTGTACAGCAGCTGATTAACAGTAGGACAAGCTGAAAGATTTCTGTTCTGGTCTTGTCTCTCCCTTCTACTTCATTTTCTTTATTGGACCTTGCATCCTACCTCATCCTTCACATGTCTTAGCATTAAATTTGGGGAGATACCTACAGCCCATGGGCCACATGTATTTTCATCCCCTCTCAAATTTGGAGTCCCCAAAGCACACTGAGATTTGAAATTCAACATCAAAATGAAAGTTATAGCAAAATGAAAGTTAATGATATAGTGATGGCAAGATAAGAAAGAATGGATGGAAACTAATCAAGGAGAGAAGCAACTATGGAAAAGAACTAAGGAGAAATTTCTTAACAGTGAGAACAATTAACCATTGGAACAGTTTGCCTTCAGAAGTTGTGTGTGCTCCATTACTGGAGGACGTTAAGAAGAGACAGGACAGCTACTTATCTGGTATGGTATAGGATCTCTTGCTTGAGCAAGGGGTGGTGGATTAAAAGACCTCCAAGGTCCCTTCCAACTCTGTTATATTCTTAAATAGATCTCCAAGTAAACGGGTTGGGGTGCCCCCAGACGTCACTACTGCTAATGATATAACATTACTATATGTTCCCAATACATGACTTGTAGGCCAAAATACTTTAAAAAAAAAAAAATACAGCCTCCAGGCTGAAAAGGTTAGCCTAGATTAAGGGAAATGTCAGCTGTGCATTCTTAGAAATGTGATTCATACAACATTTTTCATTTCCTGGGGAAAATCACATCCAGCTACATCGGATGCTTGCTTCTGGAATCCAGGTGACTTCCTAAAGCATTCTAACTGTAGAGACAATTCAGCTTTACCTGTATGAGGCTTTTTTCTTCCCATTGGAAGTACTGGAGAAAAACAGACCTAGTAAAAATTGAGGGGAAATAATGGAAACAAGGTTATATGAAAATTACAGAGCAGTACTGTACTTATATAACAGTATCTCACATACTCAAACCATAGCTTACTTCTAACGGAGCCTCAAACATAGAAAGGTCAGAAGTGATTCTCAAATTCATACCTATTATCATTCTTGCAAATCCCAGGCATAAACTTTCTTTGGAAAAAAATGCCACTAATTAGCTGTAGTTCACTTAATTCATGTATTCCTTTAGTTGTTAGCAGATTTACATGGTCCTCCTGTCAAAAAATGGGAAAGAAGCCAGACAGGAGCTCATTATTCCACCAGAAATCCTTGACCACTAATGAGTACTTGATAAAGGTTAGATAGCTCCCTGCCGACATTTGCCTATTAAATTGCATTTATACCGTAGCCCTATAAACACTATAAATTCTCTTTCATTAGTTCACTGTTCACAAAGCCCTTTGAAAACAGAAATTACATGGAGAGCATCTGCACCAAGCAGAATTCAAATTAAGGCAGGAGGGCCTCACATAGTTATGATTTCTCAGTGGGTAGAAAGATTGCAAACAATTTCTCAGCTGTTGGGTGGTTATGGAGTTTCCAAGCAAGGCTACAGATTACAAGGCAGAGCAATAGGACTGATTTTTTTAATTAAAAAAAATAGGTGACAATGTGAAAAACACATCCTTTAGTCAACTTCTTGAGTGCATTGTTATATTTTACCAAGGTCTAAGACAAACACTGAGGTGACGCAGTGGCTCAGTGGCTAAGATGCTAAGCTTGTTGATCAGAAAGGTTGGCAGTTCGGCGGTTTGAATCCACAGCACCATGTAATGGAGTGAGCTCCCATTACTTGTCAAGCTTCTGCCAACCAAGCAGTTCGAAATCATGTAAAAATGCAAGTAGAAAAGTAGGGACCACTTTGGTGGGAAGGTAACAGTGTTCTGTGTGCCTTTGGCATATAGTCATGCTAGCCACATGACCATGGAGACATCTTTGGACAGTGCTGGCTCTTCGGCTTTGTAACAGACATAAGCACCGCCCCCTAGAACAGGAAACGACTAGCATATATATGTGAGGGGAACCTTTACCTTTACCTTAAGACAAAGATTACTTAGTAAAAGGTCAAAATATTCCAAACCTGGATTGGCTGGAGGTTGACTCCATCTTCATCTGTGTGGTTTTCTTGTCATATTATGCAAAATAATCTGGTACTCTTTTCTTCTGAGTAATCTTTTATGGGATTTTTCAGATTCTTTATATTTCAGATTCTATTTCAGATTTCAAAGGAAGATATGTCCTCTTTTTTGTCCTCAGGTCCTCTCTTCAACAGGCACAGCTTTAAAATCAAGTATTGTCCATCTTTATGTGTATCTTTTTTATTGTTTTCATAACAATAACCATTCAAATTCTTATTTATTGTGCCCATGTAAATTATCTGCTTCTTCTTTCCCCTCATCCATCAATAGACTTGACAATCTAGATTTATGTTATTTATTCCCTGATTCCAGTAGTTGGCTTCAATCCAGACTTTTCAAATCTATGATTGCCACAGTTTGTGGATCACATAATTCTGCATACATTTCTCAGGTGAGATTTGAAAAGTACATCATCAACAATTCATTATTATTGCTAGTATAGCTTCCTGAAAAAATATTTGTTGGAAAAATATCACAGTTGAAAAATATTGTACTTCTTTCTGATATTGGAAAAAACTAATTTCAATATATATAAGCCAATATTTTTTTCCAGTTTTCCACTATAATTTTTTTTCATGGATGCTAAGAAAGTTAAACAGTTAATGTGTCCATTTTTCTCCCATTTTTCTCCTTTCCAATTGTGTATGTCCTTCTTTGACCTGTTTAGATTTGTTGTAAACTTAACCAAGTCCACAAGTTATTTATAAAAAAAAAAACCCAAGCCATTATAGGTACTAAACAAATAGTTATAAGCTTTGACCATTCAAAGTTACAATGGCATTAAAAAAAAGTGACTCATGACCATTTTTCACAACCATTGCAGCATCCTCTTGATCAAAATTCAGACTTGTGGCAATTAGACACAAGGACAGTTTTTCCCCAAATGCCATAACTCTGCTAAACAAATAACTGACCAAATATTTACAAAGTCTGCACTACTATTACTATTAATCTTGTCATCACTCCTTATCACCCATCCCCTCCCACTTGTGACTGTATGACTGTAACTTTGTCATTTGCATCCTTACGATTTATATTGACTGTTTCCTAGTATGATTTGATTGCTTATTATACCCTATAACTATTATTAAGTATTGTACCTGATGGTTCTTGACTCTTGATGAATGTATCTTTTGTTTTATGTATACTGAGAGCATATGCACCAAGACAAATTCTTTGTGTGTCCAATCATGCTTGGCCAATAAAGAATTCTATTTTTATTTCTAGCATGCAGTTTTGATAACTGCAATGTCCAAGGGTCACGGGATCACCTTTTGTGACCTTCTAACAAGCAAAGTCAGTGGGGATATCAGATTCCCTTAACAATTGTATTACTAACTTAACAACTGTAGTGATTCACTTAATGGGAAAAAAGTTCATAAAAATGGGGCAAAACTCACTTAACAACGATCCTGTTTAGCAATAGAAATTTTGTGCTCAGTTGTGGCTGTAAGTAGAGGACTGCCCATACATTTCATGATTTGATCCCCTTGCCCATTAGGATACCTAAAACAAGGAAATCTCATGTGAGATAGCACTGCCTTAGAAACAATGATTTATATGATACATGAATTATAATGCTTTAAGTATAGGATAAACATGATATAAGTTTGTAAAAATTAGAAGTTTGGACAACATTTATTTTTTATCACCCTTGCCTTTATCAAGAAATGTACAATTGAGGATATTGATATACTGGAATTAGCTAAACAAATTTAATTGGAGCAAATGTTTCTTACTAATGTTAGTATAAAATATTGAATATGCATACATTTCAAGATTAAAATAAAAAAGTCTTAACCTACAATGATAATCAAATTTCATCTCTTGATGAATTCATTTTTGCATATCCGCATGCTCAAAAAAAAGTGACATATAGTGATAAAGTACCCATAAACAGCTTACTTTCCCAAAATTCAAGAATGAGGCCAAGCAATCTTGCTGCTTTCATGACATTTAATGGGAGCTAGTTTCAAGGTTTCAGCTGATGGGTTCCCTGTTGTTCTTCCCCTTTCCATTCAGGGCCACTTACTGTACTAATCCCTCACCTGATCATGTGGCAGGGCGGAGTTGAGAGTCCAAGTGTCAGTTTTGGAAGCCATATTGAGATCCAATGCTCCCACACTGCCACAACTGAGCCTGGGAAAGTGGGAAGGGTGAATTCATTGGAGTATAACTAGTTGGGCATAATAACATTCTTTTTTTCTGATTCAAGGTCAAGTCGTGTTGCGCATAGTGAAGGGAAGTCTTACTTTGGGACAGATGGTGATTGGGCCATGTGATGGGTGATGGGTGCAGGGGATAGATTTATAGCTTTTACTCATTGTAAGGAAGTCCAGAACTTTCAGATTCAGGATTCCACAGTTGTGCCAGTTACTATCCAAATAAAAGGAACTTTTGACAGATGCTACGTCCAATAGGACGATCGACCTCATGGGAGATTGATTGTCCTGTCAGAGAAATAGAATATCAATTTACCTATGTCAAACAACCCAGCCACCCTCCCTCCAAAAAAGTCTGCCTGAATGATCCAAAATATAAAACAAGTTTGAAATACAAAACAAAAAGCTTGAACCAAAGAGCTGTCAGTGCTATAACGTCTCTGAATCATTCTTTCCTTTCTCTCTCCGGAAGCCAATTTTCCTTGCAAAGTGTTTTTGGTCCAGCAAAAAGATTAGTCTCTTTCCCACTCCTATTTCACATTTGTAAGTATAGCTGTTGTTTTCGTGTGCTTTTCCTACCTTACAATCATACCAGCACACATACAAACACACAAATAGCTGGATTCCTGACTGACAGATTTATTTACTTCCTGGGAATTCAATATTCTAATATAAAAAGTTAATTCCCCCAAAATCCAAACTCTCTCACAGCCAAAGCCAAACTAGCCAAGACATCCCTCCTGGAGCAACTGATGATATTCTAGGCTACCTCAGTAATAAGCTAAATATGAAATGGAGATGCATCCCTGAAAACATGTCTCTCAAAAATAGTTAACAATAATTCTAATGCTAGGTGAGATATAAGAATAAGCCCTCAGGGGCTAAAAAATGCTTCTGGAAGTATCAGAAGAGGCTGACAGGAACTGTGGCCAATTTGCATGGACCTCTCTATAAAAGTAGTCTTCATCTTATCAACACAATTGGGAATAGAATTTCTGTGCTTAGCAAAGTGGTGGTTAAATGAGTCATGCATGATTTTACCACCTTTTTTGCCGTAGTTGTTATGTGAATAGCAATAGTACTTAGACTTATACACCACTTCACAGTACTTTTACGGCCCTCTCTAAGTGGTTTACAGGATCAGCCTCATTTTAGCCACCCTCAGAAGAATGGAAGGCTGAGTCAACCTTGAGCCTGGTGAGATTTGAACTGCCAAATTGCAGGCAACCAGCAGTCAGCAGGAGTCTGCAGTACTGAACTCTAACCACTGCGCCACTGTGGCTCATCATTAAGTTCCTTGAATCACACAGTTGTTAAGAATTACTAAGTGGAGTGAATCACATGGTTGTGAAGCAAATCTGACTTCCCCCATTGACTTTGCTTGTTGGAAGCTGGCTGGGAATTTCGTGAATGGCGATCATATGACCCTGGGGCACTGCAATGGTTCTAAAATCATACCAATCACCATGAATTTTGATTATGTAACTAAGGGGATGCTGCAATTGTTGTAGGTATGAAAAAACAGCTGTCACTTTTTTTAGTGGCATTATAACTTTGAATGGTTCACTAAATGAATGGTTGTTAAGTCAAGGATTACCTGCATGTAGATATATTCTGATTTATCTTCACTCTATTAATTTTAACATAAACATAATTAATTACATCATCCTTATTTATCATATAGTTGGTATTTCTCATTGTGTTCTCTCTTATCGTCTATTTTATTGTTCTGTTCTCTTATTTCTGTTCACACTCTTTTCATTTCTTTCTTTTTATTGTTGGAAGCTACCCAGAGTTGTCCCATGGTGAGATAGGCAGCAAATAAATTTAACAAATAAACAAATTAAATGTATTTAATTACATTTTTTTCAAGAAGTAGAAACCAAGAAGTAGAAACCATGGAAAGCAAATCAAGCAAATGGGTGGACCTCAGCAAATATCTAATGATGTTTAGCCTATTATGTCATTTTGTCTCCTGGACTGCCAATCCCTACTTGATAGATCATTACAATCCTGTTACATCAATTTACATACCTAGCCTGTAATCCTTCACATAGCATCTGACAGAAGATCTTTTTGACAAACATGAAGGGCAACAAACACTGCTGGCTGGAGGAGAGGAATGGATAATAACCATATTAGTTTCTAAGCCACGCTCACAGACGGCTACATTCATCTGGGAAAGTCTCAATCCTGGTCTATTGATTTTGCTGCTTCTTATTAATGGTTGCCTTGCAATAAAGATTACCTGCCTGCTTGTTTCAATCTCTGCCCTGTAAAACATCAGTTCAGTCTCATAATGACAGAGTGAAGGACTTCTTGGTATTCAGGTCAGCATATCAAAAAGCACAATATCAGCTGTGTAGCATAAATCCTACTGAAGCTAACTTATTAATACATGCAATTAGGATTATTTAGGCTCATTAAAGCAGTGAAACTGAGCATGTACCCTCACACAATGCTTAGAGTCAGAAATCAGCATCCTATTAGTGCCATTATTGCTCTGGCAGTCCCTTTTTAGATAGCTAAGTCCAATACCTCAGAAAGGGTTGGGAACCATGATCCTTTTATGACTTTTAGACTTCAGCTCCCAGAATTCCTGAGCCAGCTGGACCATAGTTCCCCACCCCACCTCTATGGCAAAATGGGATGTTGAAAATGGAAGCCAGATAATTTTTGGGCCTAGTAAAGGAAGAGATATGAAAAGAGCTCTTTCTTATGAGCCCTTCAACTCAAGAGCTGACTTTGTCCCTGTTAATGAAACTTGGGAAACCCATATACTACATTATAATTGCATGTGGGAAATTCCTTGGGAGATAGGGCAAAGAGATGTTACCTCGGGAACAGTCAGGTAAGACTTAGTACACAATAGCCCATGATTGCATTGTGGGTAGGGCAAGAAACTTAGAAGGGACAGTCCCTAAGTTTTGGGGTTGTAAAGGTGGCAGTAGCGAGAATTTTACCTTCAGACTTGCAATATTCTGTCAATGTAGCTTTACAAAATAGTAGAATTAATTTATCTGCTCATGCTTCTTTACCAGACTACCTGACAAAGCTGACATTCACTCTTTAATTCCTAAAAAGCAAGAAATAAATAAATATAAAAATTTGAGCCCACCCTTGCATTACTATTACATATATATTACAGCCCTCAGACAACTGATTGTCATTATTTGCAGGAGTTACATTCTACATAATTGCAGCAAACATTCCATTAGCAAGTGCTGAACTTCAATTGGGAACATGTGGATAGGATGACTCAATTTTTTTGCATGTCTGCAAATAACGGCAAAAGTATTGCAGAGGTGGGATTCTACCAGTTCTGTCCACCTCTGTAGAATCGTTAGTTCTGAAGAGCAGCAGACAGAGAACATACATAGAACCATTTCTATGTCTGCTGCTGTTTTGACCCACCTGCCCACCCGGGCTCTTATCTAACTTTTATTTCCTGCTTTTTCAGCCGCAGCTGCTTTGTGCATCATAGCTGCAGTTGGAAAAGCAGGAAAAAAGTGCTTTTTCAACCACTGCGCACCCACATGCAGCACTGCTCAGCTGTCCAGGAAGCTAGATGACGACAATATACATGCACACGGAGTGTAACATAAAATCACCAAACCAGTAGTTACATCAATCAGATCCCACCCCTGAAGTATTGATTCAAATAATAAGGACTGATTACATATCCTGACCACATTATGTTTGCTTGTTTGCTATCTGGAACAATGAATAAACCCATTCATGGAATAGAACCAACTTTTACAGTGGGAACTAAAGAAGGGTGTATTGAATTTTGAGCTACTAGAACAAAATAGTTTCCGTCATAACATTCTGGAAATGATTACTTCCCAGCCTATGTCACAGTTCTTGTCTCCTGGTAGTCTGCCATTAGGTCCAACCTTGCTTAGCTTTTGATTTTGGATGTCTGCCAAGAGCTGTCATTGGTAGATAGAACAAGATGGTTTCAAAGAATATCCACATACTTTGATATGCCATTGTCTTCTGAGATTTTATTTTTACATTCTCCATCTCTAAGAATTTTAGGAATTCATGGTAGTCTCCTATTTAGGTATCATTTGATTGGGGAATTTTTTTTTCAAATTAAACCAATACTAATTCACCATCTAATACAGGGGTGGGGAACTATGGCCCTTTTATAACTTGTGGACTTCAACCCCCAGAATTCTGGCTCAGGAATTCTGGGAGTTGAAGTCCACAAGTTATAAAGGGGCCATAGTTCCTCACCTCTGATTTACTATGATCTTTTTCTGCTGTATTATCTCTAAATAACTGTGTTTTAAAAGGGTCCCCAACATTTGATTAACTGGTTGGAGAATTTTTTTTCTTCAGCTATTTCTCCCCCTTTCCATGAGGAAGATAAAGTAATTATTATTGTTAAGGACCTGCTGCCATCACCTGGTTAGCAAATAAAAATGAAATGTTTACCACTCCTGTCTACTAAAGTGGGAACCAGAGAATAGGGAAATCAGTCATAAGACAAAGGCATCTCTATAAGTTAACTAAGGAACTTCCATGTAGCATTGGGACAATGTATACAGATACCTGGCCGATTTTCTAAAAGAGTTTCAAAACTTTTTCAGAGTCAGAGTCCTGGAGCCTAGACTGAATGCCAGCAAATACAAGCAAATTCCATCAAAAGTATCCCAGGGCAAAGTCAAATAGAAAGGGCTTTCCACTTCTTCTCTCTCATACACATGCACAATGTAAATATATATCCTGCTATTGATCTTCATTCACAGATAAGAAGATTGATACATCCACCCTCAAAGCAATTAAGCTTAAGGCCCTGTCACACTGCCCAACGGATGCAAAACGGACACAACGGACGAGAAAAATGTTCCATCTGTTGTTATCCGCTCTCAGAAGGGGCAAAAATTTGCATAACCGGAGCGGATAACACGGACGCGGGGAGGACGCAGGGTGGATGGAAAGTGGATGCAGAACGGAAGCCCAGAGGATGGAAGCAGATGGGAGCGGATGGCACATCCGCTAGGCTTCTTGGGACCTCAGCGAAGCAGATGCAGAACGGATACAGCGGATGCAGAGCGGATGCACAGTGGATGAAGCGGATGCACAGCGGATGCACAGTGGAAGCCTAGCGGATGCCTGGCGTTAATTGCGCATGCGGGGAGGATGCATTGCATCAGCCCCGCGGATATAACGGAAGCAGCTCGGAAGCAGGTCGCCATTCAGGGGAAAGACCTGCTTCCAGACACATCGACTGCCTTGCCTGTCCTGCCTGCATGTCTGCCTGCAAGCCTTGCTGCCAGCCTTGCTGCTAGCCTCCCTGCCAGCCTTGCTGTCTGCTTGCCTGCCAGCCTTGCTCCAGCCTGTCTGCCTGCCAGCCTTGGTGCCTGCCTGCCTGCCAGCCTTGGTTCATGCCTGCCTGCCAGCCTTGGTGCCTGCCTCCCTGCCTGACTTCCTGCCAGCCTTGGTGCCTGCCTCCCTGCCAGCCTTCCTGCCAGCCTGCCTGCAAGCCTGCCTGCCTGCCTGCCAGCCTTGGTGCATGCCTCCCTGCAAGCCTTCCTGCCAGCCTTGGTTCCTGCCAGCTTCCCTGCCAGCCAGCAACCCCACAACAATGCTGAAGTACAGCAAGCCTCAGCCATCTGCTGCCAGCCCTTGCAAGAGGGACAGGGCTACCATCCCACCCCCTGGCCCTCACTCTGGTTCTGCTGGGGCTTCTGCAGCATGGGCTCGCTCTTCTGGGGCTGGGGTTTCTGCTGCTTCTGCTTTTGGAGGAGCTGATGACAAGCACTCCAGCACCAGCCACCTCCACAGCACCTGGACCCTTCACCCCTGAGACTGAGCGACCAAGAGGAGTGCCAGAGACTCATTTTTGTTTTATAGCTTCTTGTTAATAAAGTCTATTTTTGATTCATACACTTGCTTCGTTTCTTTTTTTTAATAAAGTCTTGGTGGAAACTTTTAGAAATGGTTTAAGCCTTTGTATGCTTGTGGGATGGGTTAAGATAGCAGTGGGATGGGCAGGGATACCTTTGGGATGGGTAATAGCTGTGGGATAGATAAACCTCCAGTGCAAGCATAGTGGGACTGTATGGTCCACCCTCCCAGCTGCCACACCTTTGGCCCTTTATTATCAATAACAATGTAAGCATTGATCTACACATTTGAACATAAACACAACTCTTGATTAAATGCCCTGTTCATTGTCGGCCCACCCAACATACATGGCCCAATCTCATCAGTGTGATGAGACAGGCTGAAGGAAGCATCCATTAATCATCTATCATCCTGTCTTGCCACTCCACTGCTCCAGCTCGGGAGTTGCACCAGTTTTTCAGGAGGTTGCGCTGCTTCTTCCCTTCACGTGAGGCTCTGTTGGGGCCTTGCACATCCTGAGTGTCGATCAGGTTTCGCCCTTGCCTCCATTCCCCAGGCCTTGTTGGAGGTCCACGAGCCTGTTCTGCAACACTGGGTAGCGGGTGCGCATGAGATTGTGCAGGATGCAGCAAGCTTCCATGATCCTCCTCACGGTCTGTGGGCGATGCTGCATGGTGGTGAGAAGTACCTGGAACCTGTTGGCCAGGATGCCAAAGGCATTCTCCACCACCCGTCTTGCCCTGGACAGCCTGTAGTTGAAGATCCTCTCTTCACGGGTGAGGTATTTGGAGGTGTAGGGCTTCATGAGGTAGGTTGTGAGGGAGAAGGCGTCATCCCCCACGATGAAGTAGGGCACATCTTGTGTGTCGTTGGGCAGGGGTTCTGGATCTGGGAAGCCCACGATGAGGTTGCGTTCCAGCTCCTCCTTGAGGTGACTGGCATTGTATACCTAAGCATCTGAAGATGAGCCATTGCCTGAAGCATCTATATACATGAACTTGTAGTCAGCATCGACCATGGCGAAGAGGATGATGCTGAAGAAGCCCTTGTAATTGAAATAAGTGGACCCCGACTTGGCTGGAGCTTTGCAGGCCACGTGCTTGCCATCTATTGGCTCCAACAGTGTGGGGGAAGTTCCACTTCTGATACCACTGCTCTGCAACTTTCTTCCATCCTTCTTCAGTGGAGGGGCACTGGAGGAGTTCCTCCTTGTATTCTTCGATGATGGCCTGCACCACTTCTCTGACCACAATGCTGATGGTGTTGGGTGGCACCGTCCAGCATACTGCATGCTCCTGTAGGTGGTCCCTGAGGCCAGGTGGCGCAGAGTGAGTGCCACCTTGAGCCCAGGTTCCAGGCTGGGCCGGAAGTTGGTGCTAGGCTTGATCATCCTGGGTCTCAGATGCTCTACAAGTTTGTGAAAGATGGCTGGTGGCATCCTCATGAAGTTCTGGAATGCCTGAGTGTCTTCGTTCCTGAGCTCCACCATCAGCTTGTTGTACAGTCCATCCTCTGCTCTTCTGGTGAACCATCTTCATACCCAGACGCTTCTTGGCCACCCCTTTTTCTTCCTGTAGTAGAGTTCACAGAGCCTGCAGATGGCTTCGCACTGTTGCAGAAGGATGGTGGCTGCCAAAAGGACTGTGTTACGATCCACGGTGGACATGACTGGATGCTGTTGAAGAGGAAGAGTCAGATGAAGGCTGAAGAGGTCTGCAGCAGGGCTGCTGGTCTGAAAGTGAGATCCAGATGTGTTTCTCCCCCTTTTTATAGGCAGTATAGGTGTCCCTTTGCGTCCTCTAAGCATCCTCTAGGCATCCTCTAGACATCCTTAATATCTGAGATAGGTCCCCTCTGTGGACGTTTTTTCCATTTTACATGCTTTGTTTCCGCTAGGCATCCGTTTTGCATCCGTTCTGCATCCGTTCTGCGTCCGTTCCGCTTCCTCCCTGCGTCCGAGCGGATGCAAGTTCTTTATCTTTTACATATTGGTTGAATGCACAATATGGAATTATTCTATTTTAGAAACAGATTCATATATTTTTAAGTTAATCTGTTTACTACCAAGGAACAATTTAGTGTAAATAACTCTTAAGAAAGTCTAGTACAAATCAGATCTCCTTCTCCACATACTTTCTTTCTTGCCAAATTGTTAACTGTTAAAGAAAGGCTTCCTCCTCATGACACTATCTAGATCTGTTGGGATTATATCTCCCAGAGTTCCCAGTCACTGAGTCTATTGGCAGGGCTGTTTAAGAATTATTGAAAGTTTAGTTCTGTAGAATTGGATGGTAATGAATAAGGGAAGGATGATTTATATGTGAAGAAAACACACTTCCTCCCTGTGGATGTCCATCTGCCAAGGAGAGGACCTTCATCTGCAAAAATATAAAATAACTATCTTGACTTATAGTTTCAAAATTAGTAAACTTTCCCCTTTGTCTGTTCAACTTGCTTATGTACATGTAAGTTCTACATGGCCTGGGACTGTGAAACCAGTTAATAAAAATCTGTCTTCAGTAATTCTTAAATCATGTGGCTGATACAACCCATTGTTTAATTTCCTGCATTTGGTAACACTGGATTTTTTCCAGGCAAAACTATCAATGCTGAGAATAACTTGAATCCAAACACTCATTATTGGGAATGGTGTGTATTAAGGGGATTTAAATATGATTTAAATATTTTGCATATAAGATACATTAATGAACTAATTACCCTGCGGCATTTACAAACCATCTAAATGTCTATGTGGACAACCATCTGTGACACAAGACACATTAGATGGGAAGAAAAACAGGAGATTGCAAGTGTTTTGTCAATTTTATAGTTTTCCTTGTGTCTCAGCTTGTCCTTCTTCTGGACTCAAATTTCTATCCAGACTTATGACTCTCTCATTCTCACCAGAGAATCTGGTGACATTACAATTTCATCCAAAGAAAGAGCAAATATTTGTAACACATTGTTCCCAAATTGGGGTAAAGGTTTCTGTGAAGTGATGGGTCTATTACGGAATCCATATGGCATTATATATACACTAACTAGAAACAGCAGCATTTGTAAGAGGTGAAAGATTAAATTTCTGTAAAAATATTTACTGTCAAGAACCAGTAGAGCTTCATTTGGCCTTGCCCAAGGCTTCCAAAGCATGGCTACAGGTAGACATATTTGAGCGATATATATATGTACCGTGTTTCTCCAACAATACGGCCTCCACCAGTAGGAAGGCCCAGCATGATTTATAGGCATGAGGTGAAATTAAGCCCCTCCCCCAAAATTTAGGCCTATTTAAACCATGCGTTTCCCCACCATTTCACACATCATTCGTTAGAACTACACGAGATGAAGAGAAATGAGGGGAAGCGTGAGGGTTGGGGAGAAAACTTGCCTTTAGGAGTGCCCTGCAGGTAGCCTAGGCTAGAATACCCTGATAGCTGATAGAAGCTCCCCGAAGGCAGATTCCCAGCCGCTTCAGGGCATGGCATGGCTGCCCATATCCCCTCGTCATTAGGCAGTCTCTTTCGGGCGATGGAAGCTCCCCAAGTGCAGTCACCAGCCACTTCAATCGGCCAGTAGAAGTGGCCTTGGGGCGAGCGCACACACACACACACACACACACACACTCCCCTCGCTGTGAGGCTGCTTCTATTAGCTGATGAAAGCTCCCTTGAAGGCAGAGTCCCCAGCCGCTTTGGGGCGAGGCGTGGCTGCCCATGTCTCCTCGCCATTAGTCAGTCTCTTTTGGTTGATGGAAGCTCCCCAAGTGCAGTCACCAGCCACTTCAATCGGCCAATAGAAGTGGCCTCATGGCGAGGGAAGTGTGTGTGTGTGTGTGCGCGCTCGCCCCGAGGCCGCTTCTACCGGCCGATTAAAGTGGCTGGTGACTGTACTTGGGAAGCTTCCATCACCTGAAAGAGACTGCCTAAAGGCAATGGGACACGGGCAGCCATGCCAAGCCCCAAAGCGGCTGGGGACTCTGCCTTCAAGGGAGCTTTCATCAGCCAATAGAAGCAGCCTCACAGCAAGGGGAGTGTGTATGTGTGCGCTCACCCCGAGGCCGCTTCTACCGGCCGATTGAAGTGGCTGGTGACTGCACTTGGGGAGCTTCCATCAACCGAAAGAGACTGCCTAATGGCGAGGGGACATGGGCAGCCACGCCTCACCCCGAAGTGGTTGGGGACTCTGTCTTCAGGGAGCTTTCATCAGCTGATAGAAGCGGCCTCGCGGAGAGGTACGTGCGTATGGGCCGCTTTAGGTTGGGAAGGAAATTAACAGATCCCTGAAAAGACAGCCTAGCCGTTTTTTCAGGAGTCAAAAAAAAATAAGGCCCAGCCTTATTTTGTGAGAAATATGGTATTGGGGAAGGAAATTAAGAGTAGATATTTCATCTTGGACGATAGCCATCTTTTCATCAGGATGGGCAGAAGAGGAAATAAAAATGGCACACCACTTTTGGTTTATATGGAGAAACAGTCCATACACAGAACAAAGAGCAAAACCTCAAATTTCAGCTTAAATTCAGCTTCCTGGAATGGATTTGGAGAAAAAGAGGGGGGGGGGTGTTCCCATACCATCTGTCCCATAGTCATATGGTATGCATATGTCTATTAGTCCTTTTTCAGGTCTTGTACACTGTGCTCCTGCAAAATAAATTGAATGCCATGGAAGTGAGAAACTATAGGAAAAGGATTGGCAAAGCTGGGGGAGGAGTAAAAAGAGTAATCAGTCTAGAATAATTACATTGCCACAAGAGTTCAAGTCCAACTCTCTACCCTTCCTTGATTGCTGTTACCCTTATCTAACTATAATCAGATGTTGAACATTAGTTGAGAAGATTCCTGTGCATGATTTTTAGCAATAAATCAGTTAAATTTGGACTCTCATGTGTGGACCTGGTCTTTCATTCCTGACATTAAGCATATGTTTGCCTTTGGGATAACATAGAAGGCTAACATTGTTATACTTCTGGAAAACTGAACAGAATTCAAACAGAATTTTATTGCTATTGCTATTAATAGATTGCTATTTCTCTGAGTAAGCAACTTTATAAAAAACAGAGAATAAGAAAAACAGTTTAAAAAAAAATCCAAAAAAATGAGGGCAGGAGATAAGAAAAGGAAGGTTAATAAAATCTAGTTAACATCAACTCAGTTAACTTTTTAATTCTTGCACACTATCCTTGCTTTCACATCTATACTTAAGTTAATACACTGATTTTTTATTGCTTGAACTTCTCTTCTCTTCTCATCCATCCATCCATCTCTCTCTCTCTCTCTCTTTCTCTCTCTCTCTCTCTCTCTGTTTCTCTCTCTCTTTTTGAGGACCTCATCAACTGCATCCAGTCATGATTTTTTTCCATCTTCCCATTCTTGATCCATTTACTCTTCTTTCATATATTTGTGTTGCAATTCAATCCTTTTCTCCCTGCATAATATAGATATAGAAATATTGATCTACAAATAGTGTAAACAGTCAAAGAAACACTGTCATGATCAATATTTTACCTCTTCTCCCTGCCAACTCTCTGTCCTTCCGTCTCTCCCCTTCCCCCACTTCCCCTTCTTTAGCCCCAAGATTGCAACGGGAATCAAATTATGAATAGTAGTTCTTCAAACATGGTCACTTTCTGCAATGTTGTTCAGGAAGGAAACAAAAATATATTCTCCTCCCACATGTTCCTGTTATACTCCGATAATATTCTCAAATTCCAGGTTAGAAATGTGCAAGATAAGAGACTATTGCTATTCTCCTCCATGCTATCTGAGTTATTATAGGGTTTACAATGTAGAAAGGCAACAGATTAAGTAAAACGTTTATATCTTGTGCTATAAAATATAGCAGAAAGAATACCAGGGGAAAAGGAAATTACCCAAATTCTCCGTCCTGAATCACCCCTGACATCACAATATCTTGCAGAACGAACTAACAAATGAAACACGCAGACCAAACACAAACTTCAGCAAAATACATTTCAGGTTAGAGATATATTGCAAGATTTTATTGTAACCTACTTATTTTCCAGTTATTAAACTTGTATTTTTCTTTAGAAGCTTTCACCTTTGCATGGAAATATTTTAAATGCAGTTCCAGCACACTTTCAAAAGAATCAACCTTCTTGACTTCAATGGCACTTTTTCATAAAAGTTGCCCTGTTCGTGACTTACCAGTAACTAGAACTTACTTCAGATTTTTAAGGAAACAAAATCTTTCCACTGAAGATATAACTTAGCCAACCTCACCCACTTCCTTTCTGACTTCCATTCTTTGTTGAATTATTGTTGAATTGTATGGCCCTTAAGTCAGCCTTTTAGTCTATTCTGTGCTTATATAAAAAGTTCTGTAAGATTAATTTTCCTGTGACCCTTTACGGTAGCATAATAGTTTCCCACAATTGCTAGAAAACCGGGAAATACAATTGCTAGGAAAATATAAATACATCCAAACTATTTGTTGCCAAGATATCTCCAAGCAAATGTATTTATGCTAACAGCTACAGTCTGGAGAAACACCGATTCATATCTCTGTTCAGCTAAGAATTCCAGATACTGTCTAGTTTACCTCACATAAAGTCATGTAAATACAGTCAATGAAAGGGTGGTGGTCATCTTGAGTTCCTAGATACAGGTCAACAAACAGGACACAATCAAGATTAAGTGAGGTACTAATATCACTCTATAAAGCCTAAGTAAGATCACACCTAGAGTACTTCATCCAGTTTTGGTCACCACACCATAAAAAAGATGTTGAGTAGAGAGAAGAGCAACCACAATGATTAGGGGACTGGAGGCTAAAACATATGATGAATGATTGCAGGAATTGGGCATGGCTAGTCTAGTGCAGGGGTCACCAACCTTTTGGACCTCAGGGGCCACCAAATGCATAATTTTAAATCCCGCGGATCACTAATTTAAATTTTGACTTACGGTGGCTTGCTGACATTGGTGGGAAAGTCGGTCCCATATTCCAGAGCTGCAGTTGTCACAAGGGTGGCCTTTGGTCCTCCACCTGAGTGCACCAGGGTGCCATGGACTGGAGAAGCTGCTACAGGATGACCAAAGGGCCAGCCTTGTGACTACTGCAGCTCTGAAATATGGGACCGACTTTCCCACCAACATCAGCAAGCCACCCTGAAGTGGATTTCCTTCCCCTGCCATTGGTCTTTCATTCCAGTTCCAGCTCACATGGCTCTACACAAGGTAAAGTTTGCACTTGGCTGAAGGGTGGGGGCCAGCAGGTGGGTGGGTCATGTGAGTGGCACAGTCTTGTGTTCCCACGCAGCCTGGATTAATTGCTTTGGGGGGAGTGCTTTGGGGGGGACATTTCTCTCGGACCACCAAAATTTTATCACGGACCACCAGTGATCCCTGACCCACTGGTTGGCAACCACTGGTCTAGTGAAAAGAAGGGCCAAGGGAGACATGATAGCAGTGTTCCAATATTAGAATTCTTTTATTGGCCAAGTGTAATTGGACACACAAGGAATTTGTCTTGGTGCAAATGCTCTCAGTATACATAAAAGAAAAGATGCATTCATCAAGAGCCAAGAATCATAAGTTAAAACACTTAATAATAGTCATAGGCTACAATAAGCAATCAAATCATACTAGGAAACAATCAGTATAAATCGTAAGGATATAAGCGACAAAGTTACAGTCATACAGTATTTTAAGGGCTGCTACAGAGAGAAGGGTGTCAAGCTGTGTTCCAAAGCATTTGAAGGCCAGACAAGGAATAATGATGGAAATTGAGCAAGGAAAGAAGGAGAAATTTTCTGTAAATGAGAGCAATCAACCAATGGAACAGCTTGCCTTCAGAAGTTGAGGAAGCTTCATCGCTGGAAGCTTTCAAGAACAAACTGGACTGCATCTATCAAAAATGATGTAGGGTCTGCTTGGGTAAGGGGGTGGACTAGATGACCTACAAGGTCCCTTCAACTCTGTTAATCTGTAAAAAGTTCTGGTTAGGATCTGTTGTACAGCTAGGAGATACTCAAAGAGGAATCTAGACATTTACCTAGGATGGCAGACCAATGGACCAAGTAGGGATAGCGGATGGCCTTAGATGATATGGATTAGGATGAACACATGATAGTCGAGATAGAGAGACAGAGGCAACTTTATACTTTTCTCTAGTGCATAATGAGATTTTTTTATTGTCCACATCTGGGAGACCTAGCACTGATGCACCCTGCCAGTTTGCATTGTCCCTAACAAAGGGAACTATGCTGCCACTGCTACAGCTTACATACCTCCTTGAGAGCAGCTTGTGTATTCAAGCACCAGACACCAGAATTTCTCTCTTCAATTCAACCACTAGCTTCGTGACATGACTAAAATAAGGCTGGAGGGCCCTTCTGAGAGGTAGACCGATAGGTCTAAAGTGCTGTGCCTATGCCTAGCTTATAGGATTGTTTTTCAAAGAAAGAATGGGAAATAAGATACTGTTTCCTTGTTTGCTCTGAGCTTCTTGAACAAAAAGTGGATTTCATAAATAATCCAAACAAATACATACTGTTCATTTCTTTTATGTCCACAACCATGAACAAGTTTCTGGATGTGTCATTAAGTAGGAAGAAAAAAAGAACTCATTCATATCACCTTCTATTCAAGTTACAAATCAACTGTCGTACATCTTAATGCCACAATTTTTACCTTCATATTGTGTATGGGTCACACATGTTTAGGGCTTCCACTCAACACAGCTATGCTGTAAAGCATGAAATAGGAAACAAGGGTGTGCCAGACAGTCTCAAAGACAAAATATTTAATATTCACAAATATAACAGTAATATATTAGAAGATACATTCCATCCAGTCTTAGAAGATGGAAGGAGAAAATAAATTGCTTTTCCAGGTTGACCAGTTTGTTCCAGGTTGGCATTGGGTTGTTTTCAAACTACACTGCATAGCAATGCTTTACAGCTTGTATCACATAAAAGCGGGTGTGTGTTTTGCAGAGAAGATGGGTTATATTCCTAATGAGGGCTCAACGAAAGAAATATTTTCTTTTCAGAGCAATTCTTAGGATACAAATCTTATTTGATTTCTTCTTTCTATTAGGTAATTCCTTAGTAAATTGTTAGAATGTCCAAAAGACAAGATAGCAAACAATTAGTTTACATTACACAAATAGAGATGGACATTAGAAAAAAAAAGTCCTAATCCCAAGAGCAAGTTAACAACAGAATATATGATCTTAGAAGCAGGGAGATTCTCTTTCATTCCAGGTTTCCTGATTTCAGGAACAAGTTTGACCCTTACAACCTTTCCATTCTGATTCTGTTGATATATGTTCTCTATTTTCCTCTGCTTTCCAAAGAAATAAAAATTGCAAGTTTATTAAAAGAAGGTTAACTTGCTTTGAGAGCTGTGGTGGTACAGTAGTTAGAATGCAGTATTGCACGCTCATTGTGCTGACTGCCAACTGCCAGAAGTTCGGCAGTTCAAGCCTCACCAGGTCAAGGTTGACTCAGCCTTCCAGCCTTCCAAGGCTGATAAAAAGATTGTTGGAGGCAACTCTGTAAACTAGCTTGGAGAGGTAAAGCATTGTGAAGTGCTATATAGGTATAAATAAGAAGAAAGCTTTGATGTTCCCAGTGTTGGAAGATAAAAACCTCTATGACAGGATCCCCAAACCCTGGGCCATCGCCCATTACCGGGCCATGGCCTATTTACAATCAGGCCATGGGCCAGCACACATTTGTATGTAGTTCAACTTGCTTGCATGACCCAGTTCCCCAGTCAAGCCACTAAGTTGCAAAGGTTGGAGACCGCTGCTCTATTAGCCAGGTCACACCAGACCTATTATAAAATTCCACACCAAGGAAGAGAATCTAAGATCAACACATCGCCATAGGGTGCGAAACAACTTTCCTCTCTGGATTTCACAAATCCCTAAGGCAAGAACACTTCAATTTACAAATCTAATATATCTAACGATCAAAGTCCATTGTTACTATAAGTATTACTACTGTTGGCATTTTGACTTCATGGCATCTTTGAATTTCTGACCTTCATTTTGCTATCTGGCTTTTTGAATAAACTCTATTTCTGCTTCGAGCAATTGTTCTGCGTCTTACGTTCCCAGTTTGAATTGAACCAAAACTTCTTCTAGCACCAGCTACTACAAGATGCCTGTAGATTAGAAAGTTCTCTGGATCAAGAGCTGCTTTTTATTACAAAAGCCTCAGCTACTTCATGCTCTCTCACCTAAAGGAGTAAGTAAAGGCGGCTAGGATAAATTCAAGATGACATTTTCGTGATCAAAGGCGCAATGTAGCAGAGGGATCCCATCTAAAGAAAGACAGGAAAGGAGATGTCAGCATTTTATGCAGCTGTGCTATTACCACTGTAAATTCTTTCTCCTGCTCCTTTCTCCTTATTTATGGTATGGCCTGAATCCAGGCCATCTCTTTTCTCCACATTTTGGATGGATCTATTGGGATTCTTAGTAAAGGCATTTGTTTCAACCCTCTCTTTTGTTTCTAGGGAAAATTTCATTCCACAAATTGGAACCTCTCCCATTTTATCCCTTGATATATGGGCATGTGCTTGAATTTTTCTCTTTTCTCATGTTCAGGTTTTCTTTCCCCTACCTCTGCTAACAGGGAGAGACAAACTTGACACCATCTCCAACATTCCTTTCATTTAAACTTCTTCGTCATAGTGATCAAAAAGCTCTGCTTCTGCCAGAAGCAGTTTCATGTAAAGCTTGCCATTCTCAAGTCAATTCCTCATCATTGATTGTCCCAGACCAAATAAAATAGCATCATTTAAATCTACAAGCCAAACTTCTTGGTCCAACCTTAATTGCAAATACGTTTATTTTGTATGTGTATTGCACAATGCTAGTACTAATTTGGGCTTCACTGAATTCTTATTTTACTCTTTAATTTGTATTTTGAATTGAAATTCTAATTCCCCTCCTTCAGTCATTTGCATCTGTAGTATGTTTACAGTTTTTGCTCGTTCCTCCCCAACATTAGTTAATCTGTTGACTGTGCGTTTTGTGCAATTTAATTGGAACAGATTGTTCTAAATGCTATAAAAAGATGTAAAGAGGCCTTAGAAAGTGGGGCATGGGGCGCTAAGTCCCTCTTTTTGAACATTTGAAGAATCTGTTTCTATCCTTGGATTCTTTCTTTTCTTTTTTTTTTCTCAACATGAACATGTCTCTTTGGAGACAACTGTTAAAAGCTTTCTAAGCAATTGTGTGAATTTGGAAAAAAACAGGAATGTTTTAAAGATTTCAAAAGAAATGGATAGCTATCCACACCAATATGTTCTGAATCACCACTTCAGAAGAATTTCACGGCCTTAAGGTCTACACGTTTTTGTTTCATTGGTTGCAACAGTGAAGAAATAAAGGGGTTGAGCCTGCCTGTGATTAATTTGACCAATACCTCTTTGAGAACAATTCTGATTTAATGAATAAATTACAAAAAACATCAATGCAGAGTTTGAACCTGTCTCAAAGCACAACTATTTTTACATTTCTCATTTGTTCCCACTATAATTCTGTGAATGAAATCATGAACAGTTCCATTCAAATCTGAATCTGAAATTTAAAGGTACTCTGCAATTTATAATCACAACTGAGCTCAGAATTTCAGTCCTAAGCCATTGCAGATGCTAAGCGGGTCATCATATGAGCTGCAACAATTGTAACTTCAACAGGTCATAATTTTCTTTTTTTAAAAAGTCTGTTGTAATGACAAATAGTCATTAAGAGATCAATCATTAAGTGAGTACTGCAGGTAGTTGATTGAGTCATCCAAGATATTCACAAAGGACTAAAGACATGAACTCAAGACTGAATATGTCTCTCTACCTTTTCCTATTGTACCTAACCTTGGCACAAGGTTGTAATACTTCTCTTTGCCATGATCTGATGACATTGCCACAATCTCATTGCCAGCCCTTGCCTGAGACAGATTGAAATCCTTCTGCATCAGTATTTTTTAAAAGGTGTTTTTTTTCCCTTACTTATACCCACCTACAGTCCAAAGCCCATCCGGGGGGGGGGGCAGCTTAAAGATGTGTAAATATGTTTACCAATTGCCTTAAAATGAGGTCAGGTGACTTGCAGTGACTGGGAGCAGACCAACAGAGGCAGAATAGGAATTGGCCAATTTCATGCTGGAGGGCAGGTCATATAAGGATCACCCCTTTCTAACAAACTGTACCTGTCAGAACAGATTTATTGCACATTTACCAAAGAGAACATCTAGCGATCCTGTTATCTTCTGCCCCCCCCAAGACTGACAGAATTGAGAAAAGTGCAAGTAAATGTTTGTGCATTTTCTATTGTTCACATAATTAAAATTTAATCTCTTTATAACAGCAACCTTTAATGTTTATTGATTTGCAGAGATCAAACTGTTCTGCTTTGGAGATCCCCTAAAAAGGTCAATAAGCAATCTTCATTAGCTTAGCACAGGGGTGTCAAACTCGCAGCCTGCGGGCCAGATGCATCAAATGCTGCCCCTGCCCCCGCCTGGTTTAGCAAAACTGCTAAACACTTGACAACACTGGCCTAGCACCTTTGAGATGTGTTGGAACTACATCTAGGAATTGGCTAGGGATTGTGAGAGTTTCATTCATTCATTCAATTTCTATAGCTGTCCACCTCAATCAATGACTTTCAGTAGCTTACAGTTCCAAAAGTTATAGTTGGGACATATCTGGAGAGTGCCCAGTTGGAGAAAATTGCCATAAATAAAAGCAGGCATTCAAAGTGACTCGTTCAGGAACAGGCACCTTATACTTGAGGCTATAAACAGAAATGGAGACACAATGATAACAGACAATTACTGTTCTCCTAGGGCAAGGTGAACAAACAAACAGGGAAAATACCTATTCAGCTGGACTGAAACATTGATCTTAAGATACTGTACATGCCTAGGAAAAGAAGTATAAGTGCTAAGAAAGCAAAGGCTATATTTATGAGCAGCTAACTTCCCTGAACAGCTTATGGCAGAAACCTATAAATACTTTTGCTTATGCAGACAGTGAAAGAGAAATGTAGGGCATATAAGCTGTTCCTGATGTTGATGCATTGAGATGCCACAGCAAAATATTCTTCTCCTCCTCCACCACCACTCAGTTTCTGAAGTATTTGGCCATTACTTAAGATGAGAAAATACATCACCTTTTCCAAACTATAACCACAGAAAGAGGCAAGTGATTTGCTTCATCACTTCGATCAAATTGTTTTTGCATCAAATCTTCAAACTGAATATTTGCACAGATCTAATGTGATTAGTTCTCTCAGCTCTTCCAGATGTTCACTGTTGATGAGAACTTTCAAATTTCCAAATGTTTTCCCTTTTTCTTGCTTTTCAAAGCACACTGAATTTGGGACACTGAATTTAATACATACCCAGTGATGATACTGTATATGTATTAAATAACAGATGCATTAAAATAAAGGACTATGCCCATCTTAACATGAAAGCTTTTTCCTAATAATTTTGAAGGATGATCAGACTTTGGTGGAAGAGAAATAAGTAACAGTAGGTAAAGTTTTCTAACACCTAATTCTTTAGCAGTGGCACTAATTAAAGTGAGTTTGTGCAATTTTATACTCAACCCACCAACTCTATTTGGGCTTGTTGATGTGATGGGTTTTGGGGCTGGCATGAACCACTCTCAAAAGCTCTTAAATCACAGTCCTATGCATACTTTTGGCAATGGAACTCCAATTATCTGGTGACCCTTGAAAGCAGTCACAATAGAACATGATTTACATGAATTGTCACATGAATTTTACATGAATTGTTAGTTTATATATTACAAAACTGATCAAGTTTCGTTTTCTTTCTAACTTCTGTATTCCATGTTGATGAGTTGGTTTGTTTTCACTTTGGGTTCATTTTTATTTTCCTTTCTTTGCTTTCTACAAAGAGAGGTGTTATTCAAAAACTTACACATTAAATAGAACAGTAAAATAACAACAAAAACACATCTTCAACAAATTATATTTTTAAACCATACTATCAACCATTTCATAGCCTCATTGCCCCCTTACCCCACAACAGACACACTCAGTTTCACTGAGTCTTCAAAAATCTGGAGAGAGCTTAATATAAAATTGTCTGAAATCTCTGGTAATACAATATACTTTAAAGGCAAGGAAAGAAACTGAGGAGAAAACTTAGTGCAAGAATATGCACTAATACTAATAAATAATATTTGTGCAAGAAAATAAAATTGTTGCATTTAACAAACAAAAGCTGGTGGAATCAATAACTTAGCAGAGAACAATATTAAGTGTACACATAGCAAATGGAAAAACTTTTTTTAAAAAAAAGTCTTTCGAAAATGGGCAGACATCGCACTTCAACAGAATTTTTCAAAGAATGGAAAAAAAGCTGAACAGTTTTTCATTCATTTACTGAAGCATTCAGTAGGCAAAAAGCCATAGAAACATTAACATTTCTCTTCTGATGAGACAAAAGTCTGTTTCCAAAGAAAGCTTTTAATTTCCTTCACAACTGACTCAGGGTTGAATATGAAGTCATTTAACCAGTTTTCCACCATGGTATTATTGATTTTTTAACAGCTGCCTTGAAATCAGATGCTTCATGTTTTAATCAAGACATGGAAAGGTAGATTTTTTTGATGGCTACACTCACATAGTCTGCATCATTTTACCTGTATATCAAAGATTCATGGTTTTTTGACCATTTCTGTCTGTAGCAATTTTTAGGAAAGAGATAGCTTGTCATAAATCTTTCTACCATTGAAAGCTATGGATGAAGTAGCTCTGTCTTTTCTAATAGCATATTTGGGCTTCGGTCTAGTTTAGTTTATGAGGCAATTCTGCAATTCCTAAAAAAAATGAAATTTACTACAGCAGCACATCTCATTTTAGGTCTATGGCTCAGCATATTTCAGTCATATCCAATTTGATACACTTCTGGTGTCTGAGAAATTCAGCTGAAGAATTCTCAGCCAATAAGGTTGGAAATAGCAATAGTACTTAGACTTATATACTGTTTTATAGTGCTTTCCAGCCCTCTCAAAGTGGTTTACAGAGTTAGCATATTGCCCCCAACAGTCTGGGTCCTCATTTTACCCACCTTGGAAGGATGGGAGACTGAGTCAACCTTGAGCCTGGTGGAATTCAATCTGTCAAATTGCAGTAGGAGTAAGAGTAGAAATGTTGGGAATTGGATGGCATATCATTGGGTCATATCCTGTAGAGTAGTAGAGAGATGGCCTTGAAAAGTTATGTGAAAATACAGGTAGTCTTCAAATTACGGCCACAATTGAGCCCAAAATGTATGTTGGTAAGTGAAACATTAGGTAAGTGTATTTGCTCCATGGTATGACTTTTCTTGCCACAGTTGTTACGGTAATCACTGCTGTCATTAAGTTAGTAACATGGTTGTTAAGTGAATCTGGCTTCCCCATTGACTTTGCTTGTCCAAAGTTCACAAAAGATGATCACATGACCCTGCGACATTGCAACTATCATAAATATGAAGCAGTTGCCAAGAGTCCAAATTTTGATCATGTGACCATGGGGATGCTGCAATAGTCTAAGTGTCAAAAATGGTCATAAGTCAGTTTTTTCTGGCCGTTGTAATGTCACTTGTTCCATCCGGAAAAACGCAAGGTAGACCAGGTTCCAACAAACAAAGTCTTTATTAAAGCCAGTAACAGTAACGGAATGGTTTGGCTGAAGCCGCGGCAGCCTTTTTATATAGGCTTGCCTGCCGGCTTGTAGCCAATGGCAGCTATTTAACTTTGCCGCCTTTCAGCAGCTCTTTTGGATTGGTTCCTAATGAACAAATCCAATGCTTAGTCTTTTAGCCAATCAGATTGCATAGTTTGGACTATACCATTCGATACAGAATATCCCTCCCCCCTTTGTTTAGTCCTATGTGGGTAATGTAGTCGCACAGGTAGGTGGGGCTTCTTCTGACTCTACTTGACTTGCGCGGTTCATTCTTGCTGGAGACTTCGAGTGGTTCGGATGGGATTGCTGTCTCTTCGGCTCTTCTCCATGGAACCGCCTGGAAGGTTGAGTCAGCAAGGTTGCTACGGCTTGAGTTGCTCAGGCCGGTGGTTTTGCCGCTTCCTCCTGGTTTTCCCGGACAGGTCGAGCTGGCTTTGCTGGCCCCTTCCAGCACGGGTTCCTCTTTCTGTGGATTATTTCTGCCAGTTTCATCTAACCGTAAGTGTTCTTTTTGCTCTTTTTGATTGGTTAGATGTTCTGGGTTTATTTTTAACAGTTTGTTTTTTCCTTCAGTTTTATTTTCTTGTATTTCCCCCCCCCCTTTTGGTTTTGTTTTCATCGATTTTTATTGTTGGAGTTGCGCTGTCATATTTCGCTCAACATTTCGGGAACGAAGCTGGTCTATGTACCACTTCCATTCCCTGCCATTGTCTACGGTCAGACGGTAGGACCGGGGCCCTGTAATTTGTGTGATTGTGGCTGGAAGCTAAAAAGGGTCCCCAGTAAAATTCTTTGCGTAGACTAGGTTGCCGATTTCAAATGTGCAGGAATGGCTGGAGGAGTCGGGGGGTTTCTCAAAGGTGTAATTTGGATGTAACCTATCCAAATGTGATCTAAGTTTCCTCCCCATTAACAATTCTGCCGAGCTTTTGTTAGTTACAGTGCTGGGGGTGATATATTGGAGGGTGAGTAAATGGTCCACTTTATCCTGGACATCCCCAGGGTCCATTTTTTCCAAACCCTCCTTGGTTAACCTGACCATTCTCTCAGCCCTACCATTTGCCGCCGGGTGGGCTGGCACAGTGCATGGCGTATACCTAAAGAGGCTAGGTACTGTTCAAATTGTATAGAGGTCAGTTGTGGCCCATTGTCGGACACTATGACATCCGGTAACTCATGGGTTGCGAATAGCTTGTTGAGCTTTTGATAACGGCGTCGGTTGTTGTAGATGACATGACTGCGACTTCTAACCAATTTGAGTATGCATCTACAACAATCAAGAATGTATGCCCCCTGGTCGGACCCGCAAAGTCAATATGGATCCGAGACCAGGGGCCTCGTGGGGTCTCCCAGTCCCTTACAGGAGCTTGTGGCATTGATGGCCTGGTTTTCTGGCATTTATTGCATGTGGCAACCCAGTACTCAATGTCTCTGTCTAAACCAGGCCACCATACATAGCTCCTAGCCAGGCTTTTCATTTTCACGATACCTGGGTGGCCTTCATGAAGCATACCCAACACTCTAGTTTGTAATTTGGAAGGAATTGCCACCTGATCACCCCACAATAAACACCCCAGTCTGTCTGGTCCGGAAAGGTTTAAAGTTTTCAGTTTTTTGGTTTTCCGGCCAACCTTTACCTACCCAATTTAAAATGCGGGCAGTCACTGGGTCTTTAGCGATTGCTCTGGCAACATCACTTGCAGATATTAGTAGCTCGGGGTAGGTTTCTATTTGCAGGGTGATAATTGTTGGTGCTGGGTCTTCCTCTGTCATTGGCAGGGGTGTTCGACTTAATGCGTCTGCATGGGAGATCTTTTTCCCAGGTCGATGTATCAAAGTGTAGGAGTACGCTGCTAGGAATTCTGACTATCTAGTCATTCGAGGAGATAAAATGTTCAGTGTGGGTTTGTTTCCCACCAAAATTCCTAATAGTGGTTTATGGTCAGTCACGATTGAAAATGTTCTCCCATAGAAGTACTTGTGAAAGCGTTTAACTCCGGCAACAATTGCCAGGGCTTCTCTGTCTAGTTGACTATAATTGCGTTCTGCTTTAGAAAGTGTTTTCGAGTAAAAGGCGACGGGTGCCTCTCTCCCGTCAGGCAGTTGGTGGCTTAGGATGGCACCGACTCCAAACGGTGAGGCGTCACAGGTGACCGTCAATGGAAGTGTGTTACTAAACTGAATAAGAATGGTGTCTGAGATTAACAGATTTTTTTATGCCTTGGAATGCTTTTTGTTCTCTATGACCCCAAGTCCAACTAGTTTTCTTATCCAATAAATGATGTAACGGTTCTGCTATCGTTGCTTTGTGGGGGAGGAATACGTTATAAAAGTTTATTAGACCCAAAAATGCTTGCAACTCCGTTTTGTTTTTTGGCTGTGGTGCGTCTCTAATAGCCTTGACTTTTTTTTCTGTAGGGTGTATACCCTCTCCGTCAATTAAATAACCCCAAAATTCGAAGCAATCAGTCATTAAGCAGCATTTTTCTTTTTTGACTTTCAGGCCAGATTCTCTAAATTTTGTTAGCACCTCTTTCAGTCTTGTCTCTAATTGGGTTGTGTTTTTAGCCAAAATTAGGACGTCATCAAAATATGGAACGACCCCTTTAATTCCATTTAATAGGCGTTCCATAAGGCTTTGAAAAATGCCTGGGGCAACGCTGACTCCAAATTGAAGTCTGTTACATTTGAATGCCCCTCTGTGTGTTACTATTGTCTGCGCCTCGGCCTTTATTGGGTCTACTGGAAGCTGTTGATATGCCTGGGCTAAATCAAGCTTGGCAAAAAAATTTCCTCCCCCTAGCAAGTGCAGTAAATGTTGCACAATTGGCACAGGGTATGTGCTTTGCTACAATGTATGGTTCAGGGTAGCCTTGTAGTCTCCGCAGATGCGTACCGACCCATCAGGTTTAACTGGTGTTACTACTGGTATCTCCCATCTAGCATGGTCAATTGGTTCTATGACCCCTTGCTCAATTAATTTATTTAACTGTTCATCTATTTTGGCCTTTAAAGCAAAGGGGACTCGTCTGGCTTTTAATCTTCTAGGTGCTACTTGAGGGTCTAAACTAAAGGAAATTGGAGTCCCCCGGTACCTGCCTAAGGTGCTGTCGAAGACATCCTGGAACTTGTGTATCAGGCTCTCTTCCCAGTTGGTTGCGGCTACTCGGCTCACCCCAGTCATTCCGATGCCCAATGGTGCGAACCATTCGATGCCCAGGAGGCTGGGGCAGTCCGAGTCGACTATTGTTAGAGGCAGGATTTCAGCGTGCTGCTTGTATATGACTCAGAAATGTCCTAGACCTACCACAGGGATTCGGTTTCCTTGGTAGTCTTTTAAAATTAATTTTGGTTTCTGGAGCTCTTTTAATTTGATGTTTGGAACCAGCCGTCTGATTGTGTTCCAAGACACCATTGACAGGAAGGATCCTGAGTCGACTTCCATCTCGAAGGGGCTTCCTTCAATTTTTACCACAATTTTGACCTTTCTCCCGCTTTCCGTCTGGGCGCTTCCAATAGTGACAGTTTGATGGGTCTTTTCTCAGTTGCTGGTTCATTTGTTGCGCTCCCATTTCTTTTTGGCTTGCTTTGATTCAGCTGGTAGTGGGGAGTTACTGCGTCTGTTTGGGATGTTATTTTTTCGATTTCTGCAGACTTTTTCAATGTGTCCCCTCTTCTTGCAAGCTCGGCAGATGGCATCAAGGAATCTGCAATCGGCTTAATGGTGTTTTCCCCCGCAGCCAGCGCATTCCCGCCAATTTCTTTTTTCGCACCTTTTTTTGTTGGCGTACAGGCGGTGGACCTCATTGTCCTCATCTTCCATTTCTGATGGACTGTCAAATTCTTCGTGATGAGTTGTGGTGGGAGCTTGCTTCTTTCCTCTGAATAGGATCATTGCATCATTATTTGAGTTCATTTGCTTCATAGTGGCCACTGACTTTTTCACGGCTTCTGCTGCTGTGGCTTCTGCGATCGTTTAAGCCACTGTGATATTGGGTTTATTTAGTAGTTTACTTTGTAAGTTAGAGTCTCTCAGACCTAGGACAACTCGATCTCGCATGACTTCATCCAAGTTCAGGAACTCGCAAGCTCCCCCCAGTTGTCGGAGAGCTGCCACAAAGTCAGCGATGGTTTCGCCTTCCTTCTGATCCCTTTTGTAGAATTTGTGCTGTTTGATGAGATTTGACACTACCGGAGCATAGTGGGCCTTTAACATTCGGTGAAGCTCAGACCAGGTCATTTGTTTCATGTCTCTGGGCTTCGCCAATGCTTTGGCCATTTTGAATACAGTTGGTCCACAATGCATTAGGAATACAGCCCTCTTCCTCTGGTCTGAGATCTCTTCAATTTCGTTGCTCTCTAAAAACATCAGGAAATGGTCTATGTATGATTCCCAATCCTCTTCATTGGGATTGAAGGGTGCGGGCGGTGCGTTATTCCCAGCCATCACTTTCAGTCTGGAATTCTTTCTGCCATGTGCTCGGTCTCGTGTTTAGGACAATCCCACCTTCGTCGCCAGTGTTCCGTCCAGAAAAACGCGAGGTAGACCGGGTTCCAACAAACAAAGTCTTTATTAAAGCCAGTAACAGTAACGGAACGGTTTGGCTGAAGCCGTGGCAGCCTTTTTATACAGGCTTGCCTGCCGGCTTGTAGCCAATGGCAGCTATTTAACTTTGCCGCCTTTCAGCGGCTCTTTTGGATTGGTTCCTAATGAACCAATCCAATGCTTAGTCTTTTAGCCAATCAGATTGCATAGTTTGGAGTATACCATTCTATACAGAACATCACTAAATGAACTGTTGTAAGTTGAAGGTTACCTGTTTTGTCTGCAAGTGCCAAAAGAGAATCATGTTGGCCAAAATTCAATTTTAAGCATAATTCTTCAAGCATTATATGAGCAACTTACTGTGTTGAATTTTTCTCCAATTTCCTAATATGTTTTCCTTTTATATAAGTCTTTACTCATTTTTAAAGCAGTTTTTAACCTTAGATATCTGTTGTGAGATAGCTGAAGGTGCTGAATATGATACTGCACATTTCTCTAAATTTCTCTAAAATTTCTCTAAAATTCAGAGCAATCTTCAGCAAGATTGCTCTCACTCCCTAATCTGAAAAGCTCCTCATGTAGCAGCTTCCTCATGAGATTTTGTGCTCTCAGATCATAAGCACTGAGCAACAAGGTCTAATAGATTCTTGGATTAGAGAGGATTTTAACCAAGAATTTTTGTAACCCCATCAAAAGGCATTTTATTCTCTGAGAGAAAAGGCAAGATGGTGCCCTTCTCTCACAGCATTTTAGATATTGTACTACAGCAAATCACATTATGTGTGGAATCTATCAATAGTGATGTTGGAATAAGACCCCCTGTTTTATTAGTTTTAATTTCTAGACTGCATTTGTAGCATCCACAAATCTCTTAGGTCAAAGAGAGAGCACCACTGGCATACTTGCGGGTTCACGTATAATACTTGTTTTACTTGCATATTTTTATAGGTACATCAGAGATGATATTCAGCAGGTTCTGATCAATTTTGGAGAACTGGTAGTGGAAATTAGTTTGGAGAACCAACAAATACCACCTCTGACTGACCCCATCTATTCTCTGCCTCCCATTGAGTCCCAGCTGATTGGCTGGTTCTTCTTTTGTTGCCCTGCACAGGAGAACGGAGCTGGAAAGCAGGTTATTTGAGGGTGGGGAGGGAATGGGATTTTGCAGTAACCTTCCCCCAGGAATGGGGTGGGAATGGAAATTTTAAAGTATCCTTCCCCTGCCATGCCCACCAAGCCACACCCAGCAAGCCATGCCATGTCCACCAAGCAATGCCCACAGAATCAGTAGTAAAAAAATTTGAATCCCACCACTGATGTACATGTCTATATAAACTGCTATAGATATATAGTTTTGTTTCATACAAATAGTAGAGTAATACTATACTCAACTTTGGATTCTTAATGCCAGCAAAAAAATAAACTTGTGTTTTCCAATAAATGTTGACTACTGGTGACCACCTATACCAGTCTCTGCAGTTTTATTGCAAAGTTTTTCAGCAGTGGTTTGCCATTGCCTGTTTCAAATGGCTGAGAGGGAATAACTGGCCCAAGGTCAACCAGCTGACTTAGTGCCTAAAGTAGCACTAGAATTTATGTTCTCCTGGTTTTTAGCCTGTTGCTTAACCACTATATCAAACCGGCTCTCTACATTAAATGGAATGGTATTTTGTTTTGGATGTACCATCGGAATTACTCATTCCTAATTTTCAGCAGATGACAGTTTCTAACTGACTTTGGGAAGCTAAATAGATAAATGGAAGACTGTCAGAGATTCCTAGATCTGTAACTAGAATAGAAAGTTGTTTTCTTTTTAAATAATTCCAGGAATAGTAAACCATTACTATATTCTCTATGATGCTAGGCATTCATGAAATCACATGGTCAAATTCCATTCAAAGGAGACTTTGCTTAATTTCTTAGCCCATATCACACTGCACCAACGGATGTAATGAGGATGTAAAATGTTAAAAAAATGCTATGCATCCGTTGTGTACTCACTGCATATGTGTTTCATATGCTCTATCCTTTGAGCATCCGTCCACTGAGATTTCATCCGCTCAAGAAGTTTTGAGCTGCACAAAACTTTTTGAGCAGATGAACTTTCCACTGTGTACAATGTAAATCCGTGACATCCGAGCAACAAACGTTCTATGTCCGTTTATCATCCGTTAAACATCCGCTGTATCCTCTCTGCATCCTCTGGGCATCCCATCAACTCACATCCGCTGCAGCTGAAAATGGAAAGAGAGAGGAAACAAAAGGTACACGGAACGTCTACACAGCGTTAGTAGCATGGAAATAGAAAGGATGAGCAGTGAACAGTTTGCATCCTATATACATCCTCTAGGCTTCCTATGAACATCCCTTTAACATACTACCCACATCCGTTCTTTTCCTTTCTTTTCCGTTCTGTTTATGCAAATTTTTGCCACTTTTTGGAGCGGATGACAACGGATGGAACCACCACCAAAAATTTGCTCGTCCGCTGTGTCCTTTTTGCATACGTTTTGCATCCATCAGCCAGTGTGACCTAGCCTTTATATCATGTTTCCTACACCATGGTTAAAAGATTGCTAACTCATGTCCTGCCTGATTTAAAGATGTGTGATACATCATGGAGCAATCTAAAACCTAAACTCCTTCTAGGCCAGGAATGTCAAACTCAGGACCCATGGGCCGAATCTATCCCATGGGGTGCTTAGATCTGTCCCATGGAGCCACCCTGGAAACAGCAAAGGACCGGCCCACAGTGTCTCTACCAGTGAAAAGGGAGCTTGAGAGCTCCCAGGCTCCATTTTTGGCTGCGGTAGCCTCCTGCAGCCCTCTGCCAGTGATAACAGAGCCCGGGAGGAGCTCTGTCAGTTTTGCTGGCAGAGGGCTGCAAGAGGTCATCACAGTCAAAAACAGTGTGGCCCTCACAAGCTTCATTTTCTCTGGCAGAAGGATAGCAAAACAAACTACTAGCAAAAGTGGCATTTGATCACACGAGTGACATCGAGCTGGCCATGCCCACCATGACCTTGTGCCACACCACATCCCACCCCAACCCCAAGTTCAGACACAACCCTGATGCGGCCCTCAATGAAATCGAGTTTGACACTCATGATCTAGGAGATCCAGTTTCAAATCTCTACTCTTCCAGCCTTCACAGGTCATGAGGATAAAACAGCTGTGACCCCAGGGAACCCTGTCTTGAACTGCAGTCTATAAATCTAAAAAAGAAGGACTGTGTTGTTCCAATGGCACAGAAGACTCAGTGTTTCCAGCAGCCCAAAGCAGGGATGACCTGTGAGAATCAGAAAAGTCATACATGTGAGAATCAGAAAAGTCATACATGTGACTGTTGGAAGAATTATCCTTCTGGGTTCAGTTCCAAGTGAGGAAAAAGACACTGGAAATATGGAGGAGTGTTGAGATTCAATTTTTTTTTTTACTGCCGGTTCTGTGGAAATAGCTTGGTGAGTGTGGCAGGGGAAGGCTACTGTAAAATCTCCAGTCAGAGGTGGCATTTGCCGGTTCTCTGAACTATTCAAAATTTATGTTACTGGTTCTCCAGAACTAGTCAGAACCTGCTGAATACCACCTCTGACATGGAGGCTGTTTGGTAATATAGTTTAATGGTGCACAGGATCACATGCCTTGGAGCTCTTGGATGAAGAAAAAGGGAAGGGATGATGAGAGTCCCTGGGTTCTATGCCTTCTCTGGGCTTTGAATTTGAGCATGTGTTCTGATTGGTTGTCAAACTCCCATGAGACCATGCAGCGGTAACTTGGTAGGTTGTCTTTTGAGTCCCAGGCTTGGTTGACTCTTGCTGAGTGATGATGATGTAATGAAAGGGCTTTGGGGAATTCCTATTATGGTTCTGCCTGAAGGAGGTAGATCTTTGTTATGTAGAACAGACTGGCCCAGGCCTTAATGGCCCATTAACAAAGGTGGTGGCAGAGCTAAGTTTCTACTTCTCTTTTAAGGGAAGTACTCTGCCTTTTTAATATGTCCTAAAATATTTTATTTTTCCAGGAGAGAGGTGAGTTTTAACTTCCAACATGACCTCTGTTTTTTTAAAAAGCAGTGGGTTATCTGATCATACCTGCAATTTTGACATTTTTAAGCCCCCCCCTCCATTAAGAGTGAATAGATATGGCTTTGGATTCAATGCAGACAAGGTTGATCTAGAATCACCTCTTGGTCTGCTTTTCCTTTATTCTATAATTATGATACCTTTTCCAAACTCTTCAGTTTTGGGTACTCAGAAAAAGTTTTGGATGATGGCTCTGGATCAGAGGAAGGATCCATTTATATCACTTCAGGTCCAAAATCATCAAGATTTTATAGCTTAGTCCCAGCATCCTGAGTAGAGCAACAAATGAATAGGAAACCAAAAGAAGTGGATTTGCTATGTTTCCGAGGGTGCAATTGTGTTGGAGAAGTTACATTAGATAAAATATTCCTTTCTTTAGCCTGACGCGACTAGAACCCTCCAATAGAGTGGGCTTTGAATTCAAACAGCATCTTGACCAAACACTCTCAGTATTCGTTTATTTATGTAAAAGAGTCTAAACTTTTTTTATTGGAGGTCAATTAAAATGGCTTATAATTTTTTGTATGACTCCAGGAGGTCAAATTCCAACTGTTGTTTTAAATATGTATTTTATTAATTTGGGGCTCTGGATTATATTCAAGCAATTAGTGCCATCTTCTGGTGAATGTGAAGAAAAGTCCAAACTCATTCAGAAAAGGGATCATATTATTGTTTTAATATTCAGCCTTGGCAATATATAAGCTTTGTTTTCATCTTTTTTTTTAGATAGACTTCCTATCTGTTTTTTTAAATCACAAGGCAATTCCAAAATATTCTTGAAGGAGCACTGACAGCTGCCAAACACACAAGATGCCTTTTGTTCCTGCACTTCATTTATTTGGCCTCCATGTGCCTCTTTCTATTTACTGCATACATTCAAAAATCAACTGATGGCTCTCCATAATGATTAAAATATTCCACTATGTTCATTGTCACTGAAGTGTTCATATATATACATACATACATACACACACACACATATACATACATACATACATACATACATATATATACATATATACATATATACATATATACATATATATACATGTATATACATGTGTATATATATATATATATGTGCTGTTCAGCTTCCTTCGGGTATTATCCCACGTCATTGTAGTTCTGTTAAAGTTGTAGCAACGTTTCAGCAGAATCTCATCTGCCATCATCAGGCTTCTGTATGGATGTGGGTCTTACAGCTCCTGGTTTTTAAATTTGAGGCTGGTTCATTCTGATTGGCTGGGAGCCTGGACCTATTTCATTGGACTTGGAGTTTGATTGATTGGTGTTCCTGGTTTCTTCTGTCTGTTTTGTGGCTTTGATTGGCTGGCAACAGTCTGTTCTTGTGTTGGAGGCTTTCAGTGCAGCTTGGCTGCGTGTGAAGGGACGGCTGCTCTTTATTAGCAAGCTGGGTTTCACCTGGGTGCCTGGTGGGGGGGTTAGGTTGGAGCTATCAGAGGGAGTCTGTTTTTGCCCAGGTGTTTGCCTGGCTTGTGGCATGGAGATCTTTCTATTTGAGAGTGCAGGCTTCCAAATGATTGACAGTCTGGTGGAATCATCTCTTCTATTCATGCTGTCAGGTCTTTTTTCAATCTCTATGGCTTCTCTGATGATTCTGTGGCTGGGGTTTTCTATAGTGGCCAGGGTTTTAGTGCCATTGAAGTTGATGTTGTGACCTGTGGTTTTCATGTGTTGGACTAGTGAGGAGGTGTGTTCCAGCTTTTTTACTGCATTTTTGTGTTCCTCTAGGCGGGTACTTATTCTTCTATTGGTCTGTCCAATGTATGTGGCCGGGCATGATCTACAGGGAATTTCGTATATGCCTTGGTTTTCCAGGTCAATTTTGTCTTTGGGGTTCCTCAGGATGGCTGCTATTTTTTTGTCTGTTTTGAAGGCAGTCTTGATGTGATGCCTGTGTAGTATCTTACTGATTTTATCTGTGGTACCTCTTATGTAGGGCAAGACAGCTGTTCCATAGTTCTGTTGGTCTTCTAGGTCTCTGTTATGTCTTGGTGTGTTTTTGTGGATCAAGTTGGTGATTTTGTTTTTGTGGAAGCCATTGGCTGTCAATACTTCAGTCAGGGTGCATAGTTCAGTCTTTATATGTGTCTTGTCTGCCAGGCATTTGGTTCTGGTAATTAGGGTTTTCGCTACGGAATTTATCTGTGCTGGGTGGTGGTGGGATTGGGCGTTGAGGTAGCGGTTGGTGTGTGTTTTCTTTTGGTATATGGTGTGTCCCAGTGTGCCATCTGTTCTTTTGTAGATTAGTACATCTAGGAATGGTAGTTGTTTGTTTATTTCCGTTTCCATGGTGAACTTGATTTTGGGGTGTGTGTTGTTTAGGTGTGTTAGGAAATTGTTTAGGTTTTCTTTTCCATGGGGCCAAATCACAAATGTGTCATCGATGTATCTTAGCCATAGTTTGGGTTTGTGGGTGGCATTAGCCAGGGCTCTGGATTCGAATTCTTCCATGAACAGGTTTGCAATGACGGGTGACAGTGGTGATCCCATAGGGGCTCCTTCAATTTGCTTGTATCTTTGTCCTTTGTATATGAAATATGTGTTGGTTAGGCAGTGTTCTGTTAGTTCCATGAGGTCTTTAGCTGGTTGGTATTTATTTTTGATGATTTCAAGAGTTTCTTTTATTGGGACTTGAGTGAATAGTGAAACCACGTCGAAACTTACAAGCAGATCTTCTTGTTCTACGTGTAGATCTTTGATCATTTCTAATAAGTGGTATGAGTTTTTTACATATGAAGCTGCGGTTTCAGCATGGGGCTGTAGTTGTTTTGCTAAGTATTTAGCTAGGTTTTGTAATGGTGCTCCTATGGAGCTGACTATGGGTCTGAGAGGTATGCCTTCTTTGTGTATTTTTGGGAGGCCGTATAATTTGGGGCATCTAGAAGATTTTTCTCTTGGGATGATCGTCTGTTGGATTTCTTTGCTTATGTGGCTGGTTATAATTTTCTTCTTGGTTGATTTTTCTAGATATGTGGTTGGGTCTGTGTTTATAGGTTTGTATGTGGAGTCTTGGAGTAGGTCTGTCAATTTTGTTTCATAGTCTTTTCTGTCCATTACTACTGTGGCATTTCCTTTGTCTGCTGGGAGTATTATTATGCTGTTATCATTTTTCAGGGTTTGTAACACTCTGAATTCATCTTTTTGCAAATTATTTTTTGGTGGTTTCGTTGTGCATAAGATGTGAGTAACCTGGTGTCTTATTCTGTCAGCTTCATCTGTATTTAATTTGGTTAGGCTGGATTCTACTGCACATATGATGGATTCTGTTGGGTATTTTTTTGGGTGCTATGGCATAATTAAATCCTTTGGATAGGACATCTGTTTCTGTTTTGTTGAGTTCTCTGTTGGAAACATTGTATACTAGTTGTTTCAGGTGTTGTTGTGGGTTATTGGGAATTTTCTTGTCATTTTCTAATTTTTTCAGTTTTTTTGAGAGTTTATCATTTTTGTAAGTATTTTCAGTTTCAGCTCTCCAAGTTGTAAGTTGTTTGATCTTATCCCAAAGTAGAGGGTGGATTTTGCTGCTCAATTCCAGGTGTAGTGCTAGCAAATCTTTGTTTAACTGATCTAATTGGAATCTTTTACTGTGAACTTCATTTCTGAGTAGAGATATCTCTGTCCTTTTCAGGATACGTTTGGTAGCTGCTGTGTTTTTATGAAATGTTAATTTGAAGCAGGTTGGTGTTACATTGTTGTCTCTGCAGCTGCATAGGAATTTTAGGTCACATAGTATTCCTGCTCTTTTAACTTCCAGCTTCTCATAGCTTCTGATCTGGCTGTTTATTTCCTCCCCGTAGAGGTCAGATATTTGTTTTTTTAAGTTATCGCGGGTACTTACATGTGTGCTGTTCAGCTTCCTTCGGGTATTATCCCACGTCATTGTAGTTC
>BLBF01000041.1:19527394-19556938 GCA_015471245.1 Laticauda colubrina
ACCAACGGCTGTGAGACCCTGACCCACATACAAACTCCATACAGAAGTCTGATGATGGAAGATGAGATTCTGCTGAAACGTTACTACAACTTTAAAAGCACTACAATGACGTGGGATAATACTCGAAGGAAGCTGAACAGCACACACACACACACACACACACACACACACTTAGAGATGCTAGGAGGTTTGGCAGAGCAGAAAGGAATTAGAATCTTCTCTCATTGTGTTTATAAAACCAGGAAATGTTGACTTTTTTTTAAAAAAAGCATAGTTTTAAAAGGAACTTTTCTAGTGGAACTATCACTTCATAATAGACAAATATCTGCTTGAGAGACTAATAAAACAAAACCAAAAAACCAAAATTCGATTCATCAGTTTTCTATTGTGTTATGAGAGTTGAGAGGCAAACAAGAGAGGCAAACCAATTTGAGAGGCAAACAAGCCAGCAACCATAGAAACCACATTGATCATCAATGAATGGACAAAATAGGTTAAACATCAAATGTATTACCTCATTTATCTTATCACATACACATATACCATTAGCAATACAGCAAGGAAAAATGAAAGAAAGCAACTGGAGCTAACTTTACCGGGACGGTGTACTTTACATACAGTACATCTGAAAATGCCAGTTACATATTGCTATAAAAATATGTTCTGTTACTTCCCCAGATTGGCAAAATCAATGCCTTCAGAAAAACCCTATATAAGTTTATTATAAAGAGAAGTGATTGCTCCTTTACCCTGTGTGACAGAGATGAGTAAGGGGGCTTCCAGGAGCTAGTTTCAGTGCTGTGATTGGAGAACTGTCAGTTGCAGGCTTCTTAGAAAGGAAACCATGAAAAAATGCAATGGGTGTTCAATATAATTGCATAGGATAATTTCACCTAGCGCTTACTGTGCTACCCAAATCTGATCACCTTCAGAGCAATAGTGTGTGACATCAGCTACTTAGGCATTACTAGGCAATGGCTATTACAGCTAAGGATTCTGGGAGCTGACATCCAGCATATCTGGAGAATTAGATGCAGAAGACTGATTAGATGGTAGTGAGTTCAGCTGGAGTAAAAAAAAAAAAAAAACAGCTCTTACACCATGCTCTCTGCAGTTGGTATCCGACACTGCACTTTTGTTCTTCTACTGAATCTATCTCCAGGCCTTGTGACCTTTTCAATGTCATTATATGTACTTGGTTCTGGCTTACAGGCATTCTCCAAATGTGCAAATGTTGTTGCAAGAGATTGTCTCTCCACTTCTGCGCACTGGACAATGCTTAGAGAATATAGACTTGGTGAATTCTCACATGCCATTGTACAATATCCTCAACAATACAAAATATGTAGGCTTGAAGATGAAAAATGTGAATTAGGCAAACAGCAAGAGACCAGTTCCTTTGAAAAGAATCCTTAACTATCCCATAAGGTGTTCCATGCTTGTACATTACAGCTGAACCTGGCATCTGAACCTATGGTGGCAGCTGAACCTATGGTGCATGATGTTTACATTCAATGGGGTGTGTGGGAGGGAAGAACGACAACGGAATTCTTGACATTCTAATTAAGCTCAATATTAGTTACATGAATCAATCTTCACAATGGTCTTAATGAAACTGAAGGGCACAAGGCAGATTAATTGATGTTGAGCCATGCAGATTAATTGATGCAAGACTTAAGATTCAAATCTATTTTTCCCTAGCTCAGCAATCTCAAATAAGACAGGCACCTTCATTGGTTGTGCCCTTAGATGCAATTTTCTCAGAAAGTCTCATGTAAAATATTAGTATCTATCCTGGATAAACTCTTTTAAATTAGCCTATATTTGGATGCTCACCATATTACTGTATATAATGGGGAGAATAAACTCTTATATTTCAATTATAGCACCCAAGCAGTATGGACTAAGATGATGATTTCAGTTTGCTGAGTAAATCTTCCAGAAAATTTTACTAACTTTAAAATGAGTTCCATTCAGTAACTTATTAAAAGCAACTATTAAAAGTTATTTTTCAATTTAGGATTTTGGATTTTTAAAAAATCCATTTTGGGTTGTGTGGTGTTTGTAGTACAATGGTTTTTGCCAGGAAGCCTAAGACTGCCATCTGCTGGCCATTTAATTATATGACAGTTATTTATTCTAATATGAATAAACAATAGTTTTATGCACCAATCAGAAATGAAATTTTACTTTTAACTAGAATCACAAATAAATTCAGATATGACAGCATGTTTCTTCCTCATCAACTTCCTCACCTAGGGTAGAAGCAGGGCAGCCATTTTCAGTGTAACACATAAAAATAAAGTTCTAATTATTAGCAAACACTGAAGTTTATTAAATGCCCTCTCCAAAGATTCCCTCCCCCACCACGCAATCCTTTTCTGCATGCCTTAAATACAAGTCACTTTAAGGAATTTCTATGCATGCCCAGAAATATGCATTTTACAGCATATTATGCTGTTAAATTATTACTGATATAGACAAGTATTAGTTTTTATTCCTCTTAATTTATCCTAGTCACTTGACCGACTTGGATAATTAATTTAAGGCACTCACTCCATGAAAATGTTATTTCTGGCCTGAGATTGCTCTTTTTTTTTTTTTTTTTAGAAAAAAAATTACATTGCAGATGGTAATTTAAAAGTAAATCACCATTCTAGTAATCATCCTGATCAAACTAAAACATTTCTAACACTGGGAAAAATTAAGTACATTATATACATAACCAATTTTTTGTTTAAATTACAACCTACATGTTTTCTATTTTTTTAAAAAAAAAACCTGATTAAAGTCTACTTAAATACTGCAAGGTTTTAAATATTTTACATATCACAATATTTTCAGTAAACTACTATATATCTACCAGTCTATTGACCCCTTTGAAACAAAACTTTTTTATTTAAATCTTGCATATATCGCAACATATTCCAAAACAGATCTTCTATGCCACATAAATAAGTATATTTCTGTCATTGCTTCAAAAACCTTCATGTTTAAATTACTTGAAGCAAATAGCTGCGTCTTGCTTCTCTTTTGTAACAATGTTTTTTTTTTTAAAAAAAATCCTTCATTGTTATTTTTACTGGTAAAATATAACTGTATTTCCAGAATACATAATGGACCATTAGTTTTTTTTTAATGTGTTAACTTCTGAACTTTACAGTAAAAATTAAAAGGAATTTCTTGTAGAAAGTCTCATGGAATGTGTATTGTATAGAGTTGAGCTTGGTTTATATTAATATGAAGTGAAAAACTGAACAAACCAGAGAACGTGTGCCATTCAAAATTTCAAAGTGCAAGTGAGTGTTTGTGAGACTCTTATTCAAGGCAACTGGCCAACATTTTGCTAGAAACTCTGTGTAGTCCAAACACCATAGCAGGTAGGTTTGCTTTAGCTTGGATCATATCTGTGCCCATCCAAAATTCAGAATCCACAATGTTCCATGTCAGACAACCTGAGAGAGGTGAACTTCTGCATTGAGCCCAGAAACAGTAAATGTGTCTGATTTCATAATTTCGCAGGAAACAAGGGGAAAGAGAAATCCCTAGTGCACCTTATCTAAAAAATAGAAACTGGGATTGTTCTCTGTCTTCTGGACTCAGCACCATTGGCGTAAGACAGTACTCAGGCAGAATTGCTCTCTGCTAAACACTTCTGTGACTCCAAGATAATCGATTTCCTTTCCTCTTACAAGTCTCCATCTGTAGGAGGTTGACATAACTGGTAGATTCTGTAAAAAATGTAACAAAGAAGTTGGCGTTACAAAAAGATTCTTGAGGATAATGTGGCAGACCAAAGTCAATCAAATTGTTTTAAAACAGCCATATTCAATGTCTTGCCTTCCAGACCCTAGACTCCCATAACTTTCATATATTCACTCAAGCAGGTAGAGAATTAGGACGCAGTCCACAATATCTGAAGATAATCTATTTATTTTGTTCACTTTGTTTTATTTATCACTGGGTTTATGAGATTGTAAATTGGTAACCTACACCATAATTAAATCAAGAGATGACTCCATGCAAAAGCCCCCCAAATGCCTGGGGTTAAAGTCAGGTTCTGTTTGGGACAGAGGTGTGTTAAATTACCTCCATCAAAGGCATAGGTGATTAAAAGTAAACTCTAATTCACCTATGAAATGTAAAGATTCATTTGAATGCTTTTCCCCTCTGGAATGCTCAATGATATAGACATACAAAACTAATTCGTGTTGATGAGGTCATTGGACCATTTTGTCCTCTACTGTTTCAGCAGCTGCCTAGTAGTTACCAGCAAGTTTTTCTGATTTAAACTATACCCAAAGGTTCTTTTTCACAAGGCAACTGAACTTTTTTTGTTTTTCCTTGAAGGAGTTTTGCTCCTATCCAACAAAGAAAGTCCAGTTGCCTTGTCAAAAAGAACCTTTGAGACAACCATGACCTTGTTGAGACAACCATGACTGGGAATCTCCATAGACATTTACTTCAACTATATTTTGCATGCAAAATACTACTTTGCCTTTGAAATATATCCAATGTTTGCTATGGCTTGCTGACAAGATTAACAGCAAAATGGACTGAAAAAGTATATTGAAAATTAAAGAAGGGAATGTCAGTGACAACACAAGCCAGTTTCTCAGGTTTACTAGTTATGGTGTACTTAAAAAAAGTTAGCAATTTCTTTTCTTTTTCTTTTGGTAATAATTTTACTGAAAATATTTAATAGACATAGTAAATACAAATTAAAATAAAAGATTAAAGAAAAAGTTTAAAAATTCAAAAGAAAGAAAGGAAAAGAGAAAAAAAGGAAGAAGAAATAAAGATAGTAATAAAGAACTGACTTTCAACCTTCAGCATGCTGAGCACTAAATAATAAAACCTTTCATCCTCTTTTACAATTACAAGCAAAAAAAACCCTTCCCTTCCTATAACATAACTTGTATTTATATATGCAATCCAGAAATCTTCATCTGTTTAGTCCTGGTTCAGTAACAGCCATTAGAAGTTACCACTCATTTCAAACAGATTATTCAACCCTGATCAAACAGTCCAATTTTTATGTTCCTTTCTTCTGCATTTAATAATTGTGGCTTTTAAATCATCTGAATAGTATCTCAGGATTTGATTTTTCAACAATACTTTGCATTCCAAAAGTTTTTTCAGAGCCATGCTGGCACAGTAGTTAGAATGTAATATTACAGGCTAACTCTGCTCACTGCCAGGAGTTCAAATCTGGCCAGCTCAAGGTTGATTCAGCCTTCCATCCTATCAAGGTTGGTAAAATGAGGACCCAGATTGGAGAGGTTTGTAAGTCTAAGTGTTATTGCTATTGAACCTAGCTACCTACCGGGGTGCAGATTGCGGCATCTGATCCATCACTTTCAGATTTTTTGCAGAGATTTCAACTCTTGGTCCCTAAAGAAAACCATACAAAAATAGTTACCTATGGCTCTAGACTAGGACCATCAAAGTAGAAACACACTATTTTCATTTGAAAAATCTATTCATAGCCATAAAGCAATTCTGAAAAGGAGAGAGCTGGCAGAGTAGTCTTCTGTGCTTGCTGAAGATGAAAGTCTTTAGTATGTTTTGCAGCTGCTAGTAAGAGAGTGATAATACCGCAGGACACTTACAAGTGTCCTGAATGGGTACATGAGGATATTCCACACACTGCACTTCTCTCTTGAAACCAAGGATGGGTAATTTGTGGTTTTTCAGATGTTGCTTCCCTGCCACTTCGCAAAATCCCTATCAGCAGAGCCAGTGACGAAGGACAAGCAAAAGTATAATTTGCTAACATCTGGAAAATCAAAACCTTTCTGTCTTGCTTAAAGCAAGATAGGTTTGTAAATAGTTATCATAAGCATGTCATTTTTATTACCTCTTGTACCATTAAACGATGTGGTATTCTGCATATAAAAATTCTGTGTAGTGCATACAAATATACATATTCAGTGTCCCATCTAGAAATTTAGGGTTGCTAATATAATTTATTGAATGCTTCATCAATACTCACTTGCTTTCTCATTATGTCTGTTGCCTGCATGATACACTTGGGCAAGAGTCCATGACTTCGAGCCAATATTGCTGCTTGTTCCAATGACACACAAAGTGTGCTCCTAGTAGTATAACAACAAAGAGCATTGCATTCAGAAACTCAACACTTGGCCAGTAAAGCTGATTTACCCCCTTCCATAGATATTCATATCCTGTAGGCTGCCACCAGCTCCACTCCTCCCAGACCATCCTTCAAAACATATCACAAAATTAAACATTTTGATTGTCATAGGAGTAAAATGATTAAATATGCATTTTATATTCAATAAATGAATATATGCTTTATGCATTTACTAAATATTATATAATTTTAATCATCTCCCCATTTCCATTAAATTCTATTATTTTGGGTTTGCTGCAATTCTTTGCTCTGGTCCCACTCATTCTATCTTGTTCTTACCTACTTCAGGGAATGCAACCCTAAGGATAGTATGGAAAAACCAAGTGTGGGATATGAGCAAAAAAACTTTCCCCATCCTGCTCTACATTTTCTTCCTGCAAAAAAGTCAAGGTTTCCCAATCAGTTGTGTCCAACTCTAAGGCATGGTGCTCATCTCCATGTCTTAGTCAAGAGAACCAGAATTGTCCGAAGACAATTTCCATGGTCATGTGGCCAGCAAGCCTAAGGTGCACAGAATGCCAATGCAATACCTATTTACTTGCATTTTGCATGCTTTCAAATTGCTAGGTGGGCAGGAGCTGGGGCAGCTAATTGGAGCTCATCCCATTGCACAGAGCTAGGGTCTCGAACCCAGGCTGTCAGCTGTATAGCTGAAAAGTTCAGCATCTTTAACCACTGAGCTGTCGTGCCCCACATTTTTCTAAAAGTTTATTCAAATGCACAGGACGGATGTCTAAGAAGAACTTAGAAGATATGGTTAGGAATATAGTGTCAGGACTCCGGTAGTTACCCCCATTTAAATCATGAGTCTCTAGTCGGATTTTCAAACTAAAAGAAGATTAGGAGTAAACATGTCAGCATTGCCTGGGTATAGCCAACTCTGAGACACATAATTCATTGTCACCCTTAACCCTGATTTCCCCCCATCCCCTGGCTGTATCATAATTCATATTCTCCAATGGCCATAGCCAAGAGTCATCAATCATACTCTCCAGTTAGAATTTTGCATGGCAGAAACTTTGGTTGCCTAGAAACTAACTTTGAAAATATTTATGGAATTCAAGCTGCCCACTGTTCCCCCTCCCTTTCTGTTGGCAACTCTAAAAGACCACAGAAATATTTTATGAGTTGACATTTAGCTAATATTTGCACTTCAATCTTGATCCCATTCCTTCTGAAGTCTCACCTTTGCATTCCGGTGCCACACATTACAACCTGGCAGGCTCCAAGACGGTAGCAGAATTCAGAAGATATAGGCAGCAGTCCAGCCCCTGCTACATAATTGCTAGAGTACCCAGACTGATTGCCTTTTGTGCTGATAAAGGATTTCATTAATCTGCAAAGCTCCTGCATTGCATTGATAGGCCGAATAAGCTGCAAAAGAACAGAAAACTAGTCTCAGTACAACTTAGTCCATTTCCTTTCTGAAACCCATATCCTTGAGATCCCTTAAGACAATAACTATTCAGTATTATTGTTGCTATTATTTTGGGCTTCAGGTGACTCTTGGCAACTAGGAAAAAAGCCTGTGCAATTTTAGGAGTTTCTAAATTAGAATACTGTTTCAGACTCTCTCTCTCTCTCTCCCCCCCCCTCCCTCTCTCTCTCTCCCCCCCTCCCTCTCTCTCCCCCCCTTAGGAAAGAGGCAATAGCAAATCACTTCCACAGTCTTGCCAGGAAAACTGAGTTTAGAACCTGAGTTTAGACCTGGGAAGAGGAAAAAAACTGGATTCCTAATATGTTTTGGAGTCTCTAGAACCCCTTTATAGTGGTACAACCCCAAAGGGAAAACCAGATCAGGATTATGAAATGAAAACTGGAAGACCATATTACTCATGCAGTATCAAAAACAGCTAGACCACAAGTAACCTTGGAACGTCAGTAGTTTGACATTCCTTTTTTATCTATACACATATGTATGAAGAAACATGAAGGACAATTGGAAAAATGTTATCTCGCTACTTTGCACTGGGTGAAAACATTTGGTTATACTGACTTCCTTCATCCAATAACTTTTCAAATATAGATGGGATCAGGTTGGAAGGCACCAGGTACTGGAATCCTGCTTTAGCTAATGATGTGGTCTGGTTTGACCAGTTTCACAGAATAGGTTAAACTTGATCTTTTTCCTTCTGTTACTGTTAGGTTAGAAGCACCAACTTTCATTCTAACAGTTGAAGTAGCAGCCTTTCCCAGTTCCCACTTTGCCAAATATCTGAATATATGAGCAGAAGGTTTCCATACCTGATGAATTTTCACAGCTGTGGTGTTTGAATCTGAAGGCAAGTTAGATCGTTCAAGGTAAAATGCCCTGAAATTAAACAATAATTAGCTGGTGATTATATAATGTTAAACACTCCTATAATGTATTTAATTTCCAAAAGAAAACAAGTACTACATGTGTCTATGGAGATTCTCAGTCAACCAGGTCATAGTTGTCCCAAAGGTGGTTTTTCAAGAAGCAACTGGACTTTCTTGTTTTTCTTTGAAGATATTTTGTTTTTATCCATGAAAAATCCCTAATTTTTGGACGAGAAGCAAAACATCTTCAAAGAAAAACAAGAACATCCAATTGTCTCTTGAAAAACCATCTTTGGGACAATTACTAAAGGCCATACATGGATTAGCTATACTTGCACAGCTAAAAAAAGACAAATTAAAAATTAGATTTCCAATTCCAATTTTTCTGAAATTATGAGAGTCCATGTAAATTATCGAGTGAGCTCACTCCTTTTTCTTCTCCTGTTTCTTTTTACTCTCATCCCAAAGCCTAGCAACCAGCTTTGAGAGTCTATTTCCAGTCCCAATTCTTCTCTCTTATGTATTATTAACATTCAAAATAAACTTGAAAGGGATTCTAATTTGTATGAATTCAATTGAAATAGCTGATTGCTATTAGCAAAATAAAGCTTCCTATCTTCACTAATGTGAACTGGCAAGTGTGAGGGTAAGCAAACCTGGATGCACTTTTTAAGAATATTTTTGATTCAGTTGCCAAGACTATTTACAATAAGATTTCTTTTGATGCTATATAGTACCTGAGCTTATGATAATACTGTTGCACCTTCTCAAGAGAATAGGAATTGATTTGATGCTGAAGCTCCTCCTGAGGCGACCCATTTGGTAGGACTTGGCCATCCAGATTTTCAAGGACTGCAAATATTTGAATGAAAAGTTTAAAGCAACTTTTAACAATTCTCATATGTTTGTATTTATTATTACATTATTTTACAATAAGAAGGGGGGAACCTTTTGAATCAATTTTTATCTATTTATTGATTAAACGTACATGCTGCCCATCTCATCATTGAGCAATACTTATCTATCTCATCTTGTAAATCTATCTTATTCTGCTTAATCTTGCCAAGAAGAGTAGATGTCAGAGGTTAAAAAAATGAATGCTTACTCATGGGGTATGGGGGGAAAGGACTTCATATTGTCATGACATCCTAATATATTTGAACACATCAACCATGTGAATTGTGTTCTTTATGTCATGATGCAAGTAATGCAAATAACAAATCTTGTTGCATGAGGATGTCATGAAGATGTCATGAGGATTCACATGAGGATGTCATGAAGAACATGATGTTACTGTGTATCAACCAGGCATCTATGTGTACTGGTGATTAAATGAAGTCTTGGAAAAATGTAAGCAAACACATTGAATTTATTAACAAATCATCATCCTTTTCCTTATATATCTGGCTTATACTGAAATATATATAAATGAATAAATGAATGAATAGACAGACAGACAGACAGACAGACAGACAGACAGACAGACAGATAGATAAATAAATAGATAAGCAAGCAAGTTAACTAATGCATCTCTTTCCCAGAATAGAACAACTCGTTGCAGCCAACTCATCATGGCCAATTCACCACAGCCAACTGAGCATGGCCAACCCACCACAGACAATTTGCTGCGAGATAACTCAGCAATTCAATTTCATGATTTAAAATTGTTAAAAATTTATTTTAATTTCTGTCATTCACATTTCATTTTTCCCTCCTTTGGCATCCTTTCTTTAATGATTCTATTCCACTTTTCCTGAGTGTAACTCCTAACCCGTGGTGAATTGGCTATGCCAAGTTGGCTGCAGCGAGTTGGCTGCAGCAAGTTGCCCAGGGTAAGTTGTTGTAGACCCCCTCCTTCTTGTTCCTCTGAAGATATATACTGTGTTTTCTTAAGTTTTCGTGGGTACTTACATGTATGGTATTCAGCTTTGTTTGGGTATTTTCCCATGTCATTATAATTGTGCTTTAAAAGTTGTAGCAACGTTTTGGCAGAACCTCATCTGCCATCATCAGGCTTCTGTATTGTGTTCGTCTGTGAGTCAGACTTTTACAGTTGTTTCAGTTTTAAATTTGGGGCTAGCCTACTGCTGTACCAGAATGGTTTTTTCTTCACCCTGATTGGTTGGGAGTCTTGGTCTGTGTTTATTGGTCTTGGAGTTTGCTGTGTTCTGCTTGATTGGTGTTTCTAATATCTTCTGTCTGTTTTGTTGCTTTTTTTGTCTTGATTGACTGGCAACATTGTGTTCCTGTATTGGAGGCTTTTAGTGCAGTTTGGCTCCGAGTAAATGGACAGCTATTGTTTATTAGGAAGCTAGGTTTCATCTGGGTGCCTGGTTGGGGTGTGTTTGAGCTGGAGGTATCGTGGGGATCTGTTTGTACCCAGGTGTTTGCCTGGCTTGTGGTGTGGAGATTTTGTGTGGAACAGCTGTCCTGCCCTATATACAATTTAAGATCTGCTTGTAAGTTTCAACGTGGTTTCACTATTCACTCAAGTCCTGATAAAAGAAACTCTCGAAATCATCAAAAATAAATACCAACCAGCTAAACACCTCATGGAGCTAACAGAACACTGCTTAACCAACACATATTTCATTTACAAAGGACAAAGATACAAGCAAATTGAAGGAGCCCCTATGGGATCACCACTGTCACCTATCATTGCAAACCTGTTCATGGAAGGATTCGAATCCAGAGCCCTGGCTAATGCCACCCTAACCCATGGAAAAGAATAACTAAACAATTTCCTAACACACCTAAACAGCATACACCCCAAAATCAAGTTCACCATGGAAACGGAAACAAACAACTACCATTCCTAGATGTACTAATCTACAAAAAAACAGATGGCACACTAGGACACACCGTATACCAGAAGAAAACACACCAACCGCTACCTCAATGCCCAATCCCACCACACCCAGCACAGATAAACTCTGTGGCCAAAACACTAATCGCCAGAACCAAACGCCTGGCAAACAAGACACACATAAAGACTGAACTATGCACCCTGACTAAAGTACTGACAGCCAATGGCTTCCACAAAAGCAAAGTCACCGGCTTGATCCACAAAAACACACTAAGACATAATGGAGACCTAGAAGACAAACACACCTATGGAGCAGCTGTCCTGCCCTACATAAGAGGTACCACAGACAAAATCAGTAAGATACTACACCGGCATCACATCAAGACTGCCTTCAAAATAGACAGAAAAATAGAAACCCCAAAGATAAAACTAACCTGGAAAACCAAGGCATATATGAAGTCACCTGTGCATCATGCCCGGCCACATACATTGGATGGACCAATAGAAGAATAAATACCCACCTGGATGAACACAAAAATGCAGTAAAAAAGCTGGAACACACTTCCTCACTAGTCCAACACATGAAAGCCACAGGTCATAGCATCAACTTCAATGGCACCAAAACCCTAGCCATTATAGAAAACCCCAGCCATAGAATTATCAGAGAAGCCATAGAGATTGAAAAAAGACCTGAAAGCATGACTAGAAGAGATGATTCCACCAAAATGTCAATTATTTGAAAGCCTGCACTCACAAACAAAAACATCTCCACACCACAAGCCAGGCAAACACCTGGGCACAAACAGATCCCCTCTGATACCTCCAGCTCAAACACATCCCAACCAGGCACCCAGATGAAACCTAGCTTCCTAACAAATGATAGCCGTCCGTTTACTCGGAGCCAAGCTGCACTAAAAGCCTCCAATACAGGAACAGAATGTTGCCAGCCAATCAAGACATAAAAAAAGCTACAAAACAGACAGAAGATATTGGAAACAAATATCACAGCAAACTCCAAGACCAATAAACACAGACCAAGACTCCCAACCAATCAGGATGAAGAAAAAAAACCATTCTGGCACAGCGTAGGCTAGCCCCAAATTTAAAACTGAAACGGCTGTGAAAGTCTGACTCACAGACGAACACAATATAGAAGCCTGATGATGGCAGATGAGATTCTGCCGAAACATTGCTACAACTTTAAAAGCACAACTACAATGACGTGGGATAATACTTCGCGGGTATTTATATGTATGGTATTCAGCTTTGTTGGGGTATTTTCCCGTGTCATGAAAGTTGTGCTTTTAAAGTTGTCGCAACATTTCGGCAGAATCTCATCTGCCATCATCAGGCTTCTGTATTGTGTTTGTCTGTGAGTCACAATTTCACAGCCGTATCTGTTTTAAATTTGGTGCACCAAATTTTGGTTGGTTGTATCCATTTTTTTTCCAGTCAATTCTGAGGGTTTAAGAAGAACTGCCGTGTGTATAAATTGGGCATTTGGTGGGAGCATTCAGGGAGTTTAAGATTAAAAACGGCTGCAAAAAATTGTCCTGCCTATTGCAGAGGTTCCAAATAATTGTTGGAATTATGTTCATCATGCAGATTGCAAATATTGCATCTATATAATTAAAAATGAGTCTACAATCATTATTTAAATTTTCAACAGTTGGTCCAATGGTTCAATCATTCATTCCATTAAATCTTGAGAAATTACTTTCTTAATGTCTACTTCCTATCAGCTTTGATTTGGCTTAAAATGTGGTATTGTTTGTCTATTTAACATCCACTAATTTGACCTTCAGTTAGGCTGTGTTTGGAGCTCAATATAACAGAAGGAAGGAAGGAAGGAAGGAAGGAAGGAAGGAAGGAAGGAAGGAAGGAAGGAAGGAAGGAAGGAAGGAAAGGATTTATTTCTCTTGTACCTTTTGTAAAGAGAACTGCGTGCAATTTCAGACTTCCTCCATTCTGAAATCGGGTAGGTAGTTTAGAAAAATAGTAACTATCCAGGAATAAGGTCACTTTCAAAACTTGCCGATTTCCCTCCACGTGATAAAAGACATGAGTATCTGGAGGAATCAAGAAAAAAGATATCACAAATTGTGAGGGAAACAATAACACATGATAACCAACATGAGGAAACTGCAAGAATGAAATCCAAGCATAGGTTTTTGTCTTTTTTTTTGGCCGGAGGGGGGAATTGCTCTTAATGAGGCTCAATGGTGCAGTGGTTAGAGTGCAGTACTGCAAGCTACTTCTACTGCAATTTGGTAGATCGAATCCCACCAGGCTCAAGGTTGACTCAGCCTTCCATCCTTCTGAGGTGGGAAAAATGAGGACCCAAATTGTTGGGGGCAATATGCTGACTCTGTAAACCACTTTGAGAAGTCTGTAAAGCACTATAAAGCAGTATATAAGTCTAAGTGCTATAAGGGATGTGCAACTTCTGTTGAAGTAAGAGTTGCAAAAGGTACATCTTAGAAAAGAAGAGATTTTGCAGCTTCTATTGAAATTCCAGTCTCTGTGAATTTAAGACAACAGAAGGCATCATTTTACTGTTCGAACAAATACAGAGTGACAGGAAAAATTCAAGGGAGTCAATGCATCTAGTGAACTTACTTGCTACAAAACACTCATCCAGCTGCTTGAAATAAAAGGCAACTTTATCCAGCTCTGAAAGGGTGGCCTGGATATCTTCCAGCATGGTTCGCTCTTCTTTCTAAGGGAGGAAGAAACAGGATAAAAAGGTGACTAGACTGCAAGAACAGTCTGTAAGGACAGATTCAGGTAGTTCTCGACTTATGACCAGTCACTAAATGACTGTCTGAAATTATGATGCACTAAAAAGAAAAGCTATTTATGCCACCCTCTTAAAAGTTTTGACTGCAGATATATATGTGCGGCAGTTATGTGATCACATTTCAAGGGCTTACAGCCTCCAATGCTCGCATGATTTATTACATGATCATGATTTATTATAGTGTCTGCTGTTTTCTGGGATAAAATGACAAAAAAATGTTCAGTGAATATGCTGAATTAGCTTAACAACCATGTGGTTCATTTAACAACCATAGGTTTTGTTTAACAATCATCATAAAAATGGGTCATAAAATTGAGTCTGGTCACACAATTTAGGACTATAGTAACTTATGACTGAAATCTAATGTTTTATTGTAGTTGTAAGAACACAAAACAGTCTTTTCATAAGAACTGAAAGGAGAAAAGATGCCTTCCCCAAACCCAGGCATCAAATGCTGGTTGTGATTATGACTAAGACCATATCTAAATCCTTCATTCCCTTAAATTTACTGTTGTTTTTTTTAAAGGTGCGCTTGCATCTCTACCATACATTGTCCACCATATGTCTTATATCTTTAAGACATATTGTCCATCATAGGTCTCATATCTTTCTCATATGGGTTTTCACAAGGTGTATTAAAAAGTGGTGATCAGCAATAACTTGAACTTTCAAATGAATATGAAAGAAATTGCTGTTATATACGTATTTGGTACATTTCCATGTTTCAAATATATTCAGTGCAATGCAAGATACAATTGCTCACCAGCAGAGGACAGAATACTTCAACACTTCACACAATTAGTTATCATTTACAGCTGTGCAGCAGCTGTGCAGCACTAACATGTAGCTAAATTTTTTAAAAATAGCAATGAATGTTGCTATTACAGTACTTTCCTTGCTTTTATCTTGGCTTAATGAGAAGCCAAGGAGATAAAATTCTTGCACATGTAACATGGTTATGTAGAACACAGAATATGGTGAGGTACAGCTTGTCACTTAGGAGCAGAAAAGACCAAATAGATGAATTTGTTGTACTGTTTGATAAAATAAACGATTGGCCTGCTTATTCAGTATTGTCTGCAATGAATGCCATTAGCAATTAGAAATATCTTCCCTGACAGATTTTATTCAAGCAACAAACTGCACTTTATTATTTTTCTCTTAATTATTAAGAGAACAAAGGTGAAACTACACCACTGTCAGAGGGTGTCTTGCACAACAAACAAGGCCAGCTTCTCTTTTCTTATATATACTATCCTAATATGTACATACTTCAATCCTTTCACATTATTGCCCAAAGTAGCTTCTCCTACATTGTGTCAAGTCTCAAAGTGACTTTAGCTGAAGCCATATTCCTTTTACTTTGTTTCTTAGTTGCCACACATATGGGGTGGTGGGAGAGAGGGAACTACAGGGTGTGGAATAATTTCCTCCCAGGTGCCAGACATAACAACAATAAGGCCTGTGGGAATCAAGGTCATTTCAATGAGAATTCATAATGGCCAGAGGGAGTAGCTGAGTAGCCTGTCATCTGTACAAAACCTTTGCTAAATCAATATTTGAATATAGCTCCTCTGTCTGAAATCCGCATTGTAAATCGGACATTAATACAATTGAGCGAGTCCAGAAGTATTTCAAAAGAAGAGTACTGCACTCTTCTGCTCGCAACAGAATACCCAACACCACCAGACTTGAAATTTTGTAGCAGATAATTGGACAACCTAGAACTACGCCGCCTACGGTTGGACTTCAGTGTAGTACACAAAATTATCTGCTACAATGTCCTACCAGTCAATGACTGCTTCAGCTTCAACCACACCAATACAAAAGCACGCAACAGATACAAACTCAATGTAAACTACTCCAAACTTGATTGCAGAAAGAGTACAACTTCAGCAAGCGTGATCAATGCCTGGAATGCACTACCTAACTCTGTTGTTACATTCTCAAGCCCTCACCCCTTTAACCTTAAACTATGTACTGTTGACCTCACCCCATTCCTAAGAGGTCTGTAAGGAGAGTGCATAAGTGCACAATAGTGCCTACCATCCCTGTCCTATAGTCCCCATTTATCCATACCTATTTCCTGTATTCATACTCATGTTTATTCTTATACCTATTATCTGGTAAGTGATTGACAAATCAAATAAATCAAATAAATAAATTTGCCTGGTTGCTCAGCATGACCAGTGACATTAGTGGAGTGGGTGGTATCTATTTCTGTTATTATACTGAAAACTCTGGAAATATTTAGAGTTGGATTCACGTATGAATGTGCCAATATGATATACCCAATAAAATGGATTTTTGAGAAAAGCTGCAGCCTCAAAAACCTGAATTGATTCCATTACTTGGAACCATGACATGTTGCATGTAGGAAAACTTGGAAGTTTGGCTATACGGTTCACAATGGCTGAAAGGGTGCTACCACGCAATGGATCACACTCACTAGGTTGAGATTTTGCACATATATCCCAGCTATCCCAGAAACCAGGCTGGGAAGGTGTGAATGGGGTTTGAAATGAAAATGTTACCACTCTGCAAACAAAAGCAGTTTTATTTCTCCCAGCCTTTGAAAATATATTTCAGTCAGAAGATGAGTAATGAAAGAACTGCCTAGTTCCTTATTTTGGTTTTCTGTGTTTAAGGAAATGGTTTTCTGGCCTTACCACACTGGGAGACAGCAAGGACTGGTAGTTGAGCAACACTCCTGTGGCTGCTATCTGATCCAGCCACTTTTTACTGGCTTCCCGACTGCTTTCTTCATACTCTCCATTGTTATTGTATCGATAGTTGAGTGCTCCCAATAACTGCTCTGAAAACGTGCCAACGGCTGCCACCAGAGCCTGGCAGAAAATGACATCTCGTCTCACTTGCAGTTCTGTATCTAGAAGAGAAAAGAAAGACAAGAATAGGGATCGATAGGCTAGGGCGACTGCTGTTGTTAGGATTCATGCCCAAAGTTTTGGCTTTTTTAATGCAGTGCAGCTTATATGACTCTGATGATATTTGGAGAAAGGTGTCCCCACCCCACCCCTGAGGATTTATTTCCCCTTCCTCACCCCAGAGGAACACAGAGTTTTTCACAAGACCAGCAAGAAGATTAGGCTGTATAGAGGTGTCCATATTAATCACTAATCCTGACAATAATGGTTTAATACAGTGGTTCTCAACCTTTTTTTTTTCACCACAGACCCCCTTTAAATAACTTTTGTGGCCACAGATCATGGGCATTCCCCCTCTCTCAAGACTTAACTCAAGATTTAAATTATAACATTTCTTCAAGCCTTCATGGATGTCTTGGGATGACACTGTGACCCCACCCCCAGGAGTTGGGGACTGTAAACTGAGAACTACTGATTAATCCCTGAAATGGAATGAAAATATTCCTCAAACTGCATGTCTGTCTCTTAATACAGTTCAGGTGGTCAGCTGCAATGGGCATCAAGGAGCTGCCTACCATAGACCATAAGGTAGCTGACAAGTAATTGAATTCATAGGAGATATAGAGTCTACTAGCAAGAAAGATGAAAGGAAGTTGGGGAAAGTTCTCTGCACCAGAAGACAAGTCAGGAGTAAGCAAAAAGCTCCTTTACCTGTGCATTTCAGCAAAGCTAACAGGAGCTGATTCTTTCCATCTAGAAAAGAAAAATAAAGTAGAATTTAATCATGTTTTCCTTAACTGAAATGATACGGCATGCTCAGTATCTTATTGACAGAGGCTGGAGCTGAAGTAGTGTTGAAAAGAGAACACTGTAATCAAGCATAGGGAAGCTACTCTATACTCAAACGCAAAATGAAAACCCTGGAAACATAAACTATTAATGTCTAGAGATTGAAAAAACTGATATCACCAAAATCCATAAAATTTACAGATGAAGGAGGAACAGCTTTGTAGTAGAATCCATTTCTGGAATTAGCAAATTCTTATGAATATGAATATTTAATTTCAGGCACTTTTTGGATAGAGTAAGGATGGAAACCTAGTTTTATTCCTCCATTAGTCATACTCATTAACTATGGGCCAGTTGCTCTCTTTTAGTCCAACATATCTCAAAGAGATGATGCTATGGTTCTGAATTGCAGTTTTGTACTAGACTTAGCCATAAGTGTATAACAAACAAAAAATACTAAAATTGATTCCCATATCACTTGAATAAGAAATAATATTGAATCAGATTATGGCAACTTCTTACAATTTTCTTTTCCTAAGATTCACTCTACCTTTATCTTCTTGTTACGAAGGTCTTAACAGCAATTCTCCATTATTTATTCAGTTATTCTACTACTTCTGATCCCAACCTTCTCTACTACTTTCTTTATAACATGGAAATTTTTAACAGCTCTTTTCCAGCTTTCCATTCACAAACCTTCCACGTATTTCTGAATCGTATCAACAAGATTTTTAATGCGAAGTGGGAGGTTCCAGGGATCTTCCTGTATGCTGATCTGAATCTTGTTCCTACTCCGAATAGTGGTTTCTTCTTTCTGCTTAAATTCTGCAGAACAAGAAAAGATTTCAGTTCTGATAATAATACAGTACCAAAGTGGCTCAGAAGAGCAGTCAATTACATCCTGAGCCAATCTCTGCGAAGCTTATTTCTTTGTAAAGAAAATATCAATCATCAGTTTTGATAATATTTTATTGAACTTAATAAATATTATCAACTAATTAACAGCATAAATCCAAGATGCAAAGAGAAAAATATAGAAAATACTAAAAAACAGAAAAGAGACAGGGTCTGGACACACACAAATTTATGATACATATATGACCATATTAAACTCTACTGTTATTGAGATGAACTATAAAATCTATCCAAATTTGATTAAACTGGGGTTCCTGCTTCTGATATTTCATTATGTTAACTTAGTAATTTTTTCTAATGTACCTACTAAAAAGGCCTTCTAGAAGAAACTCTGTTGTTGTATTATCTATACACCCACCCACTTCACAGTCCTTTTCTGTTGCTCCCCTCTGGGAGGAGGTTTTGAAGTATCCATACCAGGACTACTACATTTTGTAACAGTTTTGTTCCTTATGCCATCTGTGTTGTAAACTCTCAGGATTCTTTTTTTTTTTTTTGCCACATATATGTATACTTCCAAACTAGACTGTGATGTTTCTCTGTGTCATATATGTATGTGTATGTGGGCATATGCATAATGGTTATCTTTTTAGACCTGAATGCAGCAAAATTTCATTTTAATGTATTCTAATTAGTGTACATTTAAAGTGACAATAAAGATACTATTCTATTCTATTCTATTCTATTCTATTCTATTCTATTCTATGAATCATTGCATAGATCATTATATTATCTATACATCCTCAGTTGCTCAACATAGATTATACATACATTATCTATACTGAACAATTACTTGCCAAAATTAAATAAGTTCCTTATTTTTAAGCTTGAGTTTTGGTCAGATCACAAGAGCACAAAAGCAGAACCAACTTAAAGAAGAGGACAGCAGTCTTTGAAAACCTGAAGAATGATCAAACATTACCATCCACCCAGCAGACAAAACCCAAACCAGAGTTATCATGGATAGAACTTCCAATTACTTTTCCAAATATTGGAGAGGTTGTCCAACAGATATCTCTTTGGTTTCTGATGATCATGCAATAAAACTGTGCTTTCTAATATAAAATGTTTGGTAAGACAGACACCATTTACTACATAAGAACTGAATGTTTAAATCTATCTAAAGAATGTATAGTACTGAAAATTTATTAATTTTACTAATTTGAATAATGTTAAATAATTTCCTGATGGGGTAGATATATTTCAATATAGAATAAACATGGAATGATTTATATGAATCATTTTACTTATATAGCTTTTAAACAATTAGCTAATACTTTAGTGTAGAGTTTATAGACTTTATTAAGAAATAAAATGGGCCTGTAAGATGCTATTTCACTTTTCAGAATTTTTACCCAGTTTACGAATTAGAATCAATTTGGGCTATTTCCAGTATTCTGGTAAGAGGTCTCCCTGATGCAAGCTATTGCATAAAATTCTGATATTAGTGATTCTGATATTAAAATCTCTTTAAAGAAAATTGAATTCTTTACTAATAACTTCAGTTTTAGTCATTATTTGGCTGCTTTAATTGCATTAATTGCACTGTTTTTCCCTTAGCTTTTTTTAAAGTTTATTTGCCAGCATTGTAGAATTGTTATTGTTGTCTTTGTAATATCTTTGCTTAGCATAATTAATTTGAGAGGAGATTTTGTCAGTCTCCAAACTATGTAACTCTCTTATTTTACTTTCCAGCTGTGTATAAATACTGGCTTATTCAATTTTCATATAATTTGCTGGTATATTGTTAGTTTCTGACTAAAGCTTTTGTGTGATTTTTTTTTAAACATGCTCATCTGGTTTATACATTCTCCTCCTAATATTGCTTTCACCTTCTTTGTGTTTCATCATTATTATTTAAAAAAAATAAAAGTCTGAATTAATCATTGCTTTGCTAGTACACTATATAATACAATAGGATTAGAATTACAAATCCCCATCCAAATACTAACCAGACCAAACTCTGCTTAGAATTTTTCAGCCAGGCGCTACCACTGACTGTAAAGAAATGGAGGAGGGGAAAATAACATTCACATCATCACGAGTCTGATCATTCAGGAGGATGAGGCAATGCTTCTGAAAAGCAACCTCTGAAATGAAACCAAATAAATAAATGCATACTGCAATTTGCCATTTGTAAATATAGCAAGCTCAATTGAGAAATGACTGCTGTGTGCCCCTGCTTTCCTAATATGGACATAACACAGATAGCTCTGAAAATGATTGAGTGAAATTTATACACAGGAGGACGAGAGAGAGAGAGAGATAACCAGACAGACAGACTATATACCAGAGGAATTATCTCAGTCTCTTAACAATTGATGTGGAATGAAGAAATTATATCATGCTATTTAAGAAACACCAATTTTCCAGAGGCAGGCAAGATTACCTTGCAAAGTGTGATCTATTGGGAAATGTTTGGTTTCTTCAAAAGCTTTGCTTATTACTGGTCCTTTGAGAAGGACATTGATAGCATCCACCTGCAAAGAAGCACATTTACTCAATCTTTAATATTCTTCTGGCCTTTTTGGAGATAAAATCCTATTGGCAAAAAAACCCTCTAGTAATTACATTTTAACTATTGTACTTTGATTGAAAAGCAACCTGGAGCAGATTAAAAGTACTGAGTTTTTTTTATTAAAAATTATTATTCTCATTAAAAGTAATGAGAAAACAGTAGCAGGGATATTGCTTCCAGCAAAACTGTTACTAATGAAGACTAGGACAGCAATAGGACGTGAAGTACTAGTAGAAACTAATACTTACTAACTGTCTATGTAAACCCCCAAAGGCAAGCCAAGAACTATTAATTTAGAGAGAGATGAACATTTGCTGCTTGTACTACATGATTAAGTTTTTAAAGTCTCAGTTAGAAGATGTGATTGTTTAATGTTTGTATTCTATTTTCTTTCCTGAGAAATCCCAGAGTAGCCAACTATGCTATTAAAAAAAATAAAAATGAAGTAAAACAGTGCTTCTCTAATCAATCAATAATCTTATTAATTACTAGTACAGAATAAAATTATTACTATTACTAATATTTAAAGTAAAGGATTAAAATTCTATCATATTAACATCATTCAAAAAAACTAGTCAATCATGCATTAATATTACATTACACAGGTGAGATATTAGTAATTGAATACAAAATTGACTTGCATAGGAGGAATCCAATTTTACAGTTCAATTTCTGCTGATACTTCAACAAGGCGCTTCCAGGCTAGAAACTGGGAGACTGTACACACACACGCGCACACACACACACAAACAAACTCCAGAAGTGATGAGAGGTTCATGATCAAACCCAGAAAGTGAGCCATAACATCTCTTCCATACATTATTCTCTGACCATAAAAGGAAAGAGGAACATAACAAAAAGCTCTGGATTGTGACTTCACTGAGTTCTAGGAAGAGTCAATCTAGTATCCCATTTAATTATTGCCTGATTAACTTTTAGCTTAGATCTTACCTCCCTAGAATTCTCACCTGAATCATGAGATGGATGACAAATACATTTGATAAACAAACAATGTTTGGTAGAAATTAGCAAGTGGAAGATGGCTGGTTTAACTGACTTTAAAATGTTGATTAAGATTGCCACAGTTATTAGCTACAAAAATCAAAGAAAAGTTTTCCCTGAAGGTCAGGCCCTGGTGACAAACATTAGGAAAAAACACAGTGTTTTCATGCCATGACTATGAAATTCTAATGGAGTGACAATTAATAATAAAAGCCATATGCTGGTGCCCTGAATGACAGAATATCTAATCTAACCCTCCTTCAGAATCTGCTAATGCAACCTCCACACATTCATTGTACAACCATCAGAAGGTAAAATCTCTTTACCTGGTTAAAAAGATGCTCAAGGCAGCCATGAAGCTTGTCTTGTTTGTCTGACGGTATTCTCATATCACTGGGAAGTTCATCACCTAAAATGAAATACATAAACTTTTTTATTCCCATGCTAAACTTCACAAACACACACTGATCTTTAAATTTGCTCACATTTTTCCTTTCTCTTTCATCCTGTAGACTTTTTTCCACTCCTTGTTCATTTCCCTTCATATTTTCATCTACCTATCCAATTTTTAGCTTTTGATGTATTCTCCAGCTTTCCCTGATTTCTTAGACATGATCCCTTCCTAACAAAGCAAGTCTATTAGATTCCTTTTTACTGAAAAAAATAAATAAATCATTTATTGGAAACAAAATTTTGCCCCATTTCTAAAAGTGTTTTTGAAATCAATTATATGAGCTGCAATAGGAAGATTTCATCAGATATCCTGCAGTTAGTTAAAGCACCTATAATTAATAGGACTGCTAGAACTCCTTTTCACAAGCTCTGGATAAATAACTATGTGCCAAATTGTAGTGGCAAGACTCCTTGAAACTGATGACATTGCTCATGCATTTTCAGAAATAAAATACATGAACATTACAGGAAGCTGTAGATCCTCAATATGAGCCTTAAATGTGCTAATATGCTGACACAGCATTTCCTTGGTAGCCTATATTAATTACATTCATTCAATTCTTTACTTTTTTTACTACTGAATCTGCTAGTCAGGAATGATTAAAATTAATATTGTACACAATCTGGAAAATACTTAAGATAGTGTATCATTTAATCCTTGCTGAAAATCTCTATATAGCATTTACTTACCTGATCCCATTTCATCACTGCCTAAGTAAGAGCTGTTACTCCGGACACTGGTATAGGAAAGGACTGAATCCCTATTGCTGTTACATTCACTGGAAAGAAAAAAAAAGGATACAATATATAGCTCGGAGAGATAAGAGAACATAGAGAAAACTCATTCATTTCTATTTTATCCATCTCCAAGAATTATTACTCTGTTTACAAAATTCCATGAAGAAAATACTGGCCTTTAGTATTTTTTTTTTAATTGAACTTTCATCTTTCATACTTTGTCGTCTACTGATGAAGATGCATTAGAAAATTACTTTTGATGAGAATGACTAATGATAATAAAGATTCAATATTAAATCTGTCATGGTTCTTCATGAACTTTGGAAAGTACGTCCTATAAGAACCAATTAATATAATCAACATAAAAGAAATACCATTCATCTGAAAAGCCATTCATTCTTGTTTATGTGAATGAAAATTCTTGCCGTATGCAATGGGGCTTACTTACTTCTCAGTATATTCCAAAAATATCAGAATAACAGAGTTGGAAGGGACCTTGCAGGTCTTCTAGTCCAATCCTCTGCTCAAGCAGGAGACCCTGGCCTATACCATTCCAAATAAGTGGCTGTCCAGTCTCAGATAATCAGATAAACAGAGTTGGAAGGGACCTTGTAGGTCATCTAGTCCAACCCCCCGCCCAAGCAGGAGACCCTACACCATTTCTGACAAATGGCAATCCAACCTCTTCTTGAAGGTCTCAAGTGATGAAGCTCCCACAACTTCCAAAGGCAAGCTGTTCCATTGGTTGAATGTTCTCACTGTCAGAAAGTTTCTTCTTATTTCCAGGTTAAATCTCTCCTTGTTCAGTTTCCATCCATTATTCCTTGTCTGGCCTACAGGCACTTTAGAAAATAGCTTGACCCCTTCTTCCTCCCTGTGGCAGCCCCTCAAATATTGGAAGACTGCTATCATGTCTCCCCTGGTCCTTCCTTCTCTTCACTAGACTAGCCATGCTAGCCATGCTAGTCTAGTCAAATCCAATCCAAATTTAGCTGTATATCTTGATGAATGGAAGGTTATGACTACACTTAGGTCTCTTCACTGATACAGACAGGAATGACATCACATACTGCATTTTCATGTAGATCTCTGGGACTCCTATTATGACTCCCCTGGTCCTTCTCTTTACTAGACTAGCCAAGCCCAGTTCCTGTAACTGTTCTTCGTATATTTTATTCTCCAGTCTCTGAATCATCCTGGTTGCTCTTCTCTGTATTTTTTCTAGAATCTCAACATCTTTTTTATAATGTGGTGACCAAAACTGGATGAAGTACTCTAGGTGTGGTCTTACTAGGACTTTATAGAGTGGTATTAGTACCTCCCTTGAACTTGATTGTATCCCTCTGTTAATGCAATTTAGGATTGCATTAGTTTTTTTGGTGGCGGCTGCACACTGCTGGCTCATATTTAGCTGATTGTCCACTAAGATTCCAAGATTCCTCTCACAGTTACTGCTATTGAGCCTGGTTTCACCCAGTCTATATGGGTCTCTTCTCAAAAGCCTCCAATGATGGAGCACCCACAACCCAATCAGAAATCAAAAAAGCTGAAAGCTGTCTTCACTGAACATTTAAGTCTCTTGAGTTGGTAACTCTTCTCTTTTAAAATAACTTTAAAATAACTTTTAAAATAAAATAACTAAAATAACTTTAAAATAACTTTTTCATAATGTTTCATTCCCCCAAACAACTCTTTCTCCCATTTCTAAACAGGATACAACATATAGGTAGAAAGAGCCAAAAATGTATACAACAAATAAAGGGATGTAATAATATACCCTGTCAACAAATTCTCTTTTTAACTCATTCTTGTAAACTTCACATATCTATTCTCCAATTTGAAAGCTATCAAAATATATTTAATTTATTCTTGAACAGTTGTTCTGCAAGAAGTATGTTTAACTGTTTATGTGTCAAGTATATTTTTATTTCATTTTCATTTCTGTCCAAATCTGAAAGGTAATGGCCCCCTGAGGAATATGCTTTGATCTCAGTAATCTAGGATAGATTATTCTCAGTAATAGAAAGCATTAACCAAATCATGTTGCAGAACTAAAAGCAATAAAACAATGAATAAAATCAAACGCTATCAGTACTGACACATATTCATAGTGCATTGAATCTTAATCTGGAGGTACACTGCCAGCTAGGTAGTTTGCTGCTGTTTTACGAAATATTCCTAGACTACCAAAACTAGGGATTTAAAGCATAAAAATGTGCTCTTTTATTTGTGCAATGATCAGCTCTTAAGAGGAAATAAATACCATTAATTCCTATGACTAGGAATCTTTAGCTCATGACATCAGTGGTTTAAATTTAGAAAGGAAAAGAAATAACATTTCACATTGAATTGCTATGGCCCACTCCATTTAATGTGCAGATGCAAAACACGTTAAAAAAAATTCTATAAACTCCCACAGACATTGACAGCTTTTGGCTTCTACTTCAGAGCCATTTATGTTAGCTCTGGCTCACAGAAAGCAAAATTTCCCTCGCCAGCAGAAACATTCACTCCACCTGCATAGTCATTTTCATAACAAGTTTAAAAAGTGACCATATTTGGGAATCTCTAAATTATGAAATGATGTGAAAGCAATATCAATGTGTAACTTATTCTACCTAGCCAAGAAGGACTATTGTTGTAAACTATTGTACAATCATGTGAATGTGATGTCCTTGCAAAAAAGAAATGCTGTACTATTTTACTCTTTGTGGTCTTTTTCATTATCATTTATTTTTAAAATTGAAACATAAAACTGTGTATATTATATAAAATGGTGTTTTTCAATGTTGACCATTTTAAGAGGTATGGACTTCAACTCCCAGAATTCCCCAGGAAGTCCACATTAAAATGGCTGAGGTTGACAAACACTAATATAAAACAACCTTTGGTAGAAGTCTTCAGGAAGAGGCAGTCCTTCAAATAACTTGGCCCCATGCCATTCAGGGCTTTAAAGATAATAACCAGTACCCTGTATTGTACTCCAAAAGAAATCAGGGAAACACAACAGCAGTGTAACATGGGCAAGCTGCACAAAACTGCAAGTCTTTCTGCATTTGGACCAATCTCCACATAGAGGGTATTGCATTAGTTCAAACGAGAAGTGACAAGGCCTGAGTTACCCTGCAAGACCCCCTGATCAAGGAAACTCAAATCCATCCTGTGTAACTGTATTCTTTTTGGAGGTCAGATTGGCCATAGCCCTGCTGATCCTTTGGAAGCTTTTAATAACTTGGTCTTGTGCCCGAACCTGGGAGCCCAGATGTGTGTGAGGGCCTGTTTCCTGATTATGCTAATAATAATTTTATCATTCCAACTGCTGTGGGTCTTACTTTTTATACTGTGTATGCTTTATTTAATTTTTTAAATTTATTTTTATTGTGAGTCACCTGAGTCACATACGTATGGTATATGAGAAAGACCCTGGGAGATGGGGTGAGGAGACGATTCCAAAGGAACAGTCAGATAGGAGATAGCCAGGGGTGAGATTCTTCCAGTTCGGACCAATTCGGGACCAGACCAGACCTTGCTGTCTCCAAACTAGTTCTCTGCAACGATCATGTAGGCCCGCCCACCTGCCCCTGGGCAGTACTGACCCTTATCGTCCCAGCTGATTAGCACGGAAGAGCAGATTGCCTCTCCTCAGCTGTGTCACTCCCCTGAAGTAACATAGTAGGTAAGGACTTTTATATTATGTTGATGCGCACGCAGCACGTGTTAGGCGCGATCACTGAACTGGTCGTTATACCAGCAGCATCCCACCCTTGGAGACAGATTAGCTGGATGGTGGGCTGGGCAAGAGATTCAGATTTCTTTCCTCCCTAATTTCTTAGGCTAGAAATGAGATAGTAGGAGAATTGTACTTTCAGAATTGTAAGCTTTACAGTAAAGGCAAATTAATTTATCTGGTCATATTTCTTGTCTGGTCTATTGGGCAAGACTGATATGTATATGAGTTGCATGGCAACATAAGTCAAATCAAATCAATCAATAAACTATCCATCGATTCTGTCCAGGAAGTACTAAACTTGTTAGGAGTTAAACATGTCAACTCCTCAAAATCTGGGGGACCACAAAACCAGAGCCATTCCCCAAGTCTTCCCCATTGTACGACTGCCAGCTGGCACTGCCCAAAAGAAGAAACATTTTACCAAAGGAATACAATTTTGCACAAAATGTAAATATTCTAATTTTTATGGGTAGTTGTACGTTTAGAATTATTGGACTTTAAATAGAAAAGCAACATCTCACAACAGGACAGTGAAATTATGACTAGATGTCCTGTATTGCTTCTTTAATCAGTTGCTTTAATCATGCTTGCTATTGCTACACATCTTCAAAGTCCTTGTGGCTGTCATCTTTTGAAAGTTTTTAACCCACTCATACTATGTAGTTCTACCTGCAGAAGATTCCTCATTGTAAAGAAGAACCGTTTATATATTGTTAGATTTGAAGACGTTTTGCTTCTCATCCAAGAAGCTTCTTCAGCTCTGACTGGATGGTGGGGAATGGAAGAATGTGTATCTAGTATATATCCTTCCATTTCCCACAACCCAGTCAGAGCTGAAGAACCTTTTTGGATGAGAAGCAAAATGTCTTCAAAGAAAAACCAGACTGTCCATCTGCCTCTTGAAAAAGCACCTTTGGGACAACCATGACCTGAATGACTGAGAATCTCCATAGACATTTAGATTTATATCCCTCCAGCATCTCAAGGCATAATATATACAGATGTGCACTTTGAGTTTCAAGCTTGAAAAAGTTTTAAATGAATACATTTAGCATAGCCCTTATTCTCCCCCTAAGCAGGGCAGCAGCTATTTGAGCTGTTGCATAAAAAGATGGAAAAGAAAAAGGGCAGAATTTTGATGGTAGTAATATATTCCAGAGAAATGAAACAATAACCCTCTGAAACTGAACAAATGGACTTCCGGAAAGAAGGGCATTTCAAGTCTATAAACTCTTTTTGCCTAGAGTTCTAGATTACAAAATTAAGAAACCTCTAAGAAATCAGCTTTTTCCAGAACAATATATTTTCTTCTGTTCTACTCTGCTCATGCTTTGAATGACCCAGACTTTGTTCATAGAAGATGTAAAACACAAAATACCATTGCTACCATTTTCGGTTATGAGATTATTTTTTTTTTTCCAATCAGCAGGGCTGTGGTTCGTTCTGTGTACTTCCAACTGTCTCAGACTGGTGCCTATCATTTTGAGTCATACAGCCCTTCTTGTGATTGATGTAATCATTATTCGAAAGCCCAATTAGTCTGTGTTTTCTGTGGATATTTGTGTTTGTATGCATAAGACAACAAATCATCGGTTCTGCAAACAACAGCTGCTGGGCTGGTTTTAGACTAAAAGGCTTGAGCTTCTGGAAAACCCACAAAATATTTCCTTCTTCCAGCTATTTCACTTTGCTGGATAAAAGGGGGGGAAATTCTTCCTCCTGACCTTACCTGACCTGCCTGAACCTTGAAACCAAATTGTAAGTTGATCCTGTGACAGACATATGAACCATGTCTAATTATGGAGGACTTTGCAAAGGATACACTTAAATTTGTGCCGTATTGTCAACAATTACAGACTGGTCAAACATATCACAAATGTTCTATGGTACTCTGCAAAATATTCAAGTCCTCATTCTATAGAAATAGTGCTCCTATGAATTTATATACTGAATCATATACAAGGTATTTATCTAGTACTTGATTTTAGGCAATCAGTGCTTTTCCAGGAATTGACAGCACTCTGTATCAGAAGAAATATTGCAAAGATCTCAAAGAATCATGAATATTGTGTGGAAAAAAACTATATGTAATGATACATAAACTCTTACAATATAGAAATGGTCATACTTGATTAATTTAAGGAACAGTGAACCTTAAACTTCATTCTTCTTCTTTTTGCTTATGGCTGCGGTCCCCAACCCCCAGTCCACAGCCTGGTACTGGGCCATGGCATAAGTGGTGGATGAGCAAAGCTCCATTTATCTAAATGGCAGATGTGTGCGTAAAACCATCCTCTCCCCCACTGCCACCATTGCCGGTCCACAGAACCAGAAAGTTTGGGGACCACTGGCTTATAGAATAGACATGAGGTGTTCCTTTGTGTTCAAAACTTGGGCAGATTTTATGTATGTATGTATGTATGTATGTATGTATGTATGTATGTATGTAT
>BLBF01000041.1:19556948-19639867 GCA_015471245.1 Laticauda colubrina
TATGTATGTATGTATGTATGTATGTATGTATGTATGTATGTATGTATGTATGTATTCCTCCATGACAATAAGAGACATAGTAGATGCTAAAGGGACTTTCTGTACCACTCATACAGGGCATTTTCTAACAAAGCTCAAAAGGCACAAAAACACAACTATGTACTTTTAAGCAATTATGTGTACCTTACATGCAGAGTCCATAATGCATTTTCATTTCCAAAGTCATAATGAAAATAATGATTGAATATAGTTGTCAGAAGTTTCAACCTTTCTTAGCTGCCCTTCATTTTCTTCTACATATCATTTGATTCCCTTCCAAGCAGATGGTTTCACAGGACTTACCTGTAGGAATCTCTGAAACTTATTGTATCATGCCCAGAGTCTTCCTGGTCTTCTTCAGATACTTTAAAGCACACCTTCTTCATGCCATGTTCTGCTTTGTCAATATCACTTTCATCTGCAACCAAAGAAGTGGAGGATATCTCCTCTGTGGAGGGAGGCTCACATAATTCTTCTGCTGTTGGTTCTGTGATAGTCGACAAAAGCCTGAAAGTATAGAAAATGTTATGATTAGAAAGGTAAAACCTATGTCCAGGAGAGACACCGTTGTTCTGCAAAGCTACATAGGCTCATGGAGTTTTATAAAGTCCCATATGCACTTCATTTAAAAAAAAAACAAACAGCACTAAAGTACTGACTGAAGCTAGGACTTAGTGAAAGCATTATGATCCTGAAATGACCCTCCTGAGATACTCAACTGTGCATTTATTCATTTTAACTATGAAGGTGGCAACCTTATTTGTCCTGGTATTTAATTGATTATGTTTTAATTTTGCAGTCAGCATTTTGATACTGGTAGATTTTAGATACTGTGCTACAACCTTGCAAGGAGGCAATCGAGAAGAATGTTGAGCTTAATCTTTGTGAGTCTTTATGAATTATAACTCAATTATAATCTAAATTTATCACCTTGAAATACATGGAGGAAATGTTTTGGAAAAAAGACTGTAAAAGTGATACTGGAGAAAATTCTGTTTTGGAGAGAAAGGCAGGACAAATGATACACCTGAAGTTCATTAAGTGAAACAATTTTGTAAAAGAATTCAGGGAGAAGAAAAAGTCACATGAAAACACAGGTAGTTCCTCGAGTTATGATCTCAATGGAGCGCAAAATTTATGTTGCTAAGTGAAACATTTGTTAATGAGTTTGCTCCATTTTACAACTTTCTTGCCACAGTTGTTAAGTGAATTGTTGTATTTGTTAAGTTAGTAACGTGGTTATGAAGTAAATCTGGATTTCCCATTGATTTTGCTTGTCAGAAGGTCCTAAAAGCTATTCACATGACCTTAGTATACTGCAACTGTTGTAAATATGAACCAGTTGCCAAACATCTGCATTTTAATCATGTGAACATGGGGATGGTGCAAACGGTCATAAGTCACTTTTTCCAGTGCCATTGTAACTTTCACTAAATGAACTGTTGTAAGTCGAGGATTACCTCTTTGTTTTTGCTTATAACAGGTACAGAAATAAGAACACATTTTAATCTCCGCAAAATATTTGTGAAGCATGTGAGATTTAGCCACCTAAATAAATTACATAAGCAAAACTTCACTTTCGCATGGAATAAAAAAACAAAACGACTGATGGCATCCTCGCAGGTTGATATAATTAAAATTGTCTTAAAATATCTAATTCTGCATGAATGTGCATTGAATTTCTCAGAATTGTTACTGACAACCTGTAATCAAATACAGCTAGTCCTCGAATTATGAGTGGTTGCTTGGCGACTGTTCAAAGTTATGATGGACCAACTTGAGGCTACTTATAACCCAGATTGGAAGTTCCAATGGTTAGGCATCCCCTGAAGTCAGGTGACCAAATTTTGGGCACTTGGTAATAATGGCACATTTACTGCTGTTGCAGCATCCCAAAGGTGCTTTTTCAGTAGGCAACTGGACTTTCTTGTTTTTTCTTTTGAAGACATTTTGCTTCTCATCCAAGAAGCTTCTTTAGCTCTGACAGGAGAGTGGGGAATGGAAAGATTTATATTTCTTGCAGACAGCTGGTCATTGAATCATTTTAGAGGGTCATTGAAGCATTTGGAGGTTTCTCTGTGTCTTCAGGGTCACGGTGGTGCTCCTGGTTCCTGTAGTCTGCAATTTTTCCTCTGGAAATTCATTCCTACTCCCACACCATTCAAAGGGTGTTCATCCCAAATGGTACAGCTAAAAGTCTATATTAAAAGCTAAAAGTAGAGATTCTCACAGCACTGCTCAGGTGACCCCAAGGACAAGCAGAATTTTATAAGCAGGGTAAAACAAGCTTGTAAAATTGGACAGAACTCATTTCACTGCTAACTTGCTTAGCAATGGAAATTCTGGTCCCAATTGTGGTCCTAAGTTGAGGACTACCTGTACCCCTATTAAAAAAAACCCCACACCCCACTAACCAACTTACTTATGTATCTGAAGGACATATTGCTTCATTTCCTTAACTGCTACATCTAGCTTGTTGAAGAGCTGTAAGTAGGAATCCTGTATCTCCCGATCTTCTTGTTTCAACAGAAAAGCAAGACCTCTATCTTCCTGAGCAATTCCTCCATTCTCTTGCCCATAGTAACCATCATATTGTCCATGTGGGTTGAGATCTTCATTTTCTGGAGTCAAACACTTCCATGACGGTGCAGCCATAGTTGTGATGCAATGCTGAGTGTATGAGACGGGATTTAAGGTTCCTGTTAAACATTAAAAAAACTGTTCAAGCTAAAGCCACTGCTTTTTCAAGATGAGCATTTAAGTTATTTTAATATGCTAAATAAACTTGTTTTTTTCCCAAATATGCTGAGCAACAATGCCTTATTATTAAATTGGTTGTTTTTAATGCACAATAAAATGCAATAAAATTGAACTTGTTTGATGGAATTCTAAAATTATTAGTTAAGATTTAAGATTACAGGTGAGCGTTGGTACAGACTGTTGGTAGTAGACCAATAAAAAATATTTTGCACCAGAAGAACACAGGAAGTTCCTTGAGACGTTACTATTTACTATATTAATGATGAAAAAGTGAAAGATGTTTTGCATGCAAAAAAAAACCTGAAAGCATCCCTAAAATACTAAAGATCTGTTGTCAATCTGAGTCAAATGACTGTCTGGTATACAGCAGCTTTCTATATAATTTATGTCAAACCAATTGTGAAATAATAAAGGCAAATAACAAGATTGATTGATGAACATAATTTAGAAATAGAGTAATAAAGAGTTACATTGTACTTTTTCTATCTAATCATTTAAAAAACCTCTGAAGACTCAATAAATTACGCTATTTAATTGTTGACTTACAAATTCCAAGCGTAGTGAATATAAGAGATATGCACAAGAATGGATCTCTTTAGTCATTCAGTATCTTTCAAGGTAAGAAAACCATTCCTTCCAAATAAAAATAAGAGAAAATCTATTCCATTCTAGCTATTGTCATGTATAACTATGCTCACTCCCTCTCCATAAACTATCTCTGGACTGCCTATGGACTTGCTATGATAGTTAAATATTCTGATGTAAACTTCAAAGCCTGTCTGACATTGTAGAAGAACTATTTTTAATGCAATTTTAATTCCAGTCAATCATTTCACTACAGGACAAGGTACAGTACTGCAGGTTTAATTGTTATTAAACACCTTGTTCTGGATCAAGGCCAATAATAGAAGGCTTCCGCCCAATGCGAATGCTGAATGACCTTCCTGTTGAGGTAATGTTTTTGGGGTATGACACTTCCATGAGGTTAATGTGGCAGTTGGTAGGGCAGAAATCCATGCTGCACAAGGGGTGAAGCTCTGTTGTGGCTCGTTTGAAAGATGGACTGACTTTCGTTTTCAACTCATCTGCAAACTAGAGCAAGAAAAAAGAGGTTTAGACCACTATTATAAGCACAAAAATTCATTAAGTAACATGTACCGGAGATCTTTTTTTCTTCTACAGTCATTTCACCCACCAGAGTAATTATGTCCTGTGGCCCTTTTTCAAGAATTAGAAAGATCCAAAGGGGTGGGGGGAATACAACTACATAAATCCATGTTGCATAAGTAACGATCAAAATACTCATACATTCCAGGGGGAGAACATGAATATGAACAAAAACAGCTGTGACAGAATATTGATCTACAAATCAATGTTATTGAGAAGATCACTTAAAAGAAAGAAAAAATTGATGGATTTAGCTGTGTAACAGCAGCCTTTTAAAAACATAGCTAAATGTCAATAATCACCTATTGGATTGAGAAAGTAGTTAGGGACTAAACATATCTGATTAATAGGCAGTTCAATTTTGCAATTGAGTATGTATACTGTTCAAGGTATGGATGTGGGTATTTTATTATGAGATGCTACTCTGAATTTGTCTGCTCAACAAAATCAATAAACCCACCACTGAAAATTGAAAATATGTAATTGAATATGGACACACTTATCCTCATAAACGTTGGTAAGGACCTGAAAGCATACTAATTGAAGTCATCACTGCTGTTTGGCACATAAGATTGTGCATTATTATCCTACCTCTTGATAACTGGCAATTCTTCTGCTGATACTTTCTAGCTTTGTGTCACAAATTTGCCGGAACTCATATTGTGGCATGGTGACCACTGCATTGCTGAGGGACATGAGCCTCCTGCAATTCTTCACAAAATTGCTGTCGTCTGTTGCAAAAGCCTCCAATATCTAAACCAGGAAAAATATATAGATTTCCTCTGTTGGATTATTGTGACACATATTGCTAAGGACATATAGCACTGGAATATCAACAAAATGACATCTTTCTAAAGAAAGCATATCAAGTAAATATAGTTCCTTCATCCTGTGATCCATCAAAAAAAAAAACTTATTGTGCTAATATTTCTACTGGAGTATAGACTTCAGGGGAATGCATTGTTCCCAAACTAGGTGCCCCATGATATGGTTCAGAGGTGGTATTCAGCAGGTTCTGACCAATTCTGGAGAATCAGTAGCAGACATTTTGAGTAGTTCAGAGAACCGGCAAATACCACCTCTGACTGGAGATTTTACAGTATCCCCTGCCATGCCCACCAAGCCACGCCCACAGAACTGGTAGTAAAAAAATTTGAATCCCACCACTGATATGATTGTTCCCTAAAGATCCAACTTTCTTAAAATAAATAGCATGAGTCCAGGATATCAGAAGAACTCTCTTATTAGCTTATCCTACTTGTTTCAGGAAGAAGCTACTTCAGATCCTGTTTGCCAAAGAATTTTTGCATGGCTATGACCTTCCCCCCCCCCCCCCCCAACTCTTTGGAATATTCTGCTACTGGAAAGGAGGCAAAACAACTCCGGTGGACTAGAGGTGGAACTCTCGCCTCACAATCAGGAGGCTGTGAGTTCGATCCTAGATAGAGGCTAATATCTGGAATAGACTCTCCTGCTCAAGCAGGGGGGTTGGACTCACTAGATGACCTCCAAGGTCCCTTCCAACTTTGTTATTCTGTGAACTCTTCTATGAACTCTATGAGATGAGGCCCATCCTCCTGGCCTTCGAGAAAAGTGTTAAACCTGGCTCTCCCGGATAGCCTGGGGGCCCTAATAGATACTCTATACCCAGGTGGAGGTGGTAGACCTGGGGTGCTGATTGGGTACAGAGAAGATACCCAACCTCTGTGTCATCTATTCTCTTGGTTATTAATCTCTATTTTTTTTTTAAATGAACATTTTATATTATCATTTTCTAAGCCATTCAGAGTCGTTTGCAACTGTGAGATGGACAGCAGATAAATTTAATAAATAAATCAATAAATTCAAGCAGTGTCTCTTATTAAAAACTCTTATCTGCTTGGACAGAGAATCCTTTTGCAGTTTCAAATAGGCAGGTTTCCTCTGTAATGCCACCCAACCCCTTGTGAGATGTCTGTTAACAAAATCTTTCTGAGCATCTGTATGCAAGTCGCATGAATGGTTTTTCTTTGCTTTTCCTTTTCCACCTTTTAAAGTGAATCTCATATCTGCAATAGTTTATATTTATTGTAATTGTTGTTTTAATTGTTGTAATCTACTTTGAGAGTTTACAATAATGGGAAATAGTACAGAAATATATTAATTAAATAACTAAACAGACTTGTTGCTGATGGGTGACTTTTAATAGAAGTTTTAAATGTTCCAATTGCCTCTTGATGATCACAAGTGTAACATGGAAACTGTGATGACAAGAAAAGCAATTTCCCCTTTCCATTATTTCCCATCCGATCTGACTATTTCCTTAGAAGTCTTTATTAACACTAGAACTCCTTTATGAAAAAAGAAAGTCTAAAAATACTCTACAAATATGTCACTAGTTACTTTTGCAATTAGGCCATAAATATACAGGAAAAATTATTACAATTTGCTGCAAGCATCGTTTCCCATCACATTTGTACATCTCCACGAAAATAAAAAAAAAACACCACACCAACTGAGCAACAACATTTTAGATACGCAGTGAGAACACCTACTTGTTAGTACTAAATACGTTTAATGCTCTACACATATTTCTGTTGAAATTGCCTTAATTGCAAATACTTAAATTTGTAACTCTTCCTCCTATTTTAATATGCTTCACTCTTAAGCCAGAAAAGGTTACAGAAGCATATCAATGAAAGTAACACATCCCTGCATTCAAAATTAGATTTTACTAAATCATAACACAGAAGGGGGGTTGTTTTTTAAAAAGAAAAATAAATTTACGTTTTAATTTTTAGTACTCTTCTGTTTTGATTTGAGAGTCGGCGTGAAATACTGTACAGCAAATGTAACTACCAATCCACTAAAAGCTTATTTAGGACAAAAATTCATGGAATTTATTTTCCAAAGAGTGGAATTACAGCAGAATGGTCACCTAGTTGACTATTTTTTTTAAATTGTGGGTAGTCTTTTTTCCACACTCTAAGAATTTACTGGGCCAGGTGACAAACTTGAAGCATGTTGATCTGATTAATCAACAGATTGATGGTTAGCTTAAAAAAATCCTCCACAAAATGACAATTAACAGCATACATTCCAGATACCACAAATGCAACAGTTTACTGTATCAACTCGATAACCTTTTCTAGAAGTTCAGGGAATAGGTCTTAATATAAGGCTTCCAAAGCTCAGCAAGAGAATCATTAATTTTTCTCAGACTTTGGTCTAGCCACTGTGATTTCTCACATACAGTAATAGCTAGATATTGTTGCAATATGTCACTCTAGCCTCCAAGATCAAGCATTGTTGGAGACAAGCACTCTTGGATACAAGACAATACACAGCATCTTTACTTACTTCAATCAGGAATGAGATGTCAATTGATAGGGTGAAAAATTGGGCTTTTGCTGTTGATTGCATAGAACTGATTGAATTGCTTCTCCAAGGCTGTTTTCTTCAACCCATTGCCCTTAATGCACTGATCTTAACCATCGTCCTAGTTAATGCAGCTATTAGTCATTCCCTAATTTCAATTTCCTTGATTGCATATTTTCATCAAACAAAGTCATTCTTATTTAGGAAAGCACTGTTAAGTTGAAATTTTAATTTTTCTGTTTGGACTGCTAAAAAGTCTTCTAAGCATACTGGTTTTAGGCCTAGTATTTCAACCTATAACTATGAATTTTAACTTTTTTTTAATATGATAGCCTTTCTACTTTAAGATTCTGCTTTGCATTTCACTTTTGATACTTGGAAATATTTTATCAGTTAATGCTGTAATGTGTCCTATACATTTTTTTCAAATGAAGTTTAATGTCTCCCTCATGCTGCATTGCTAATGCATTTTCAACTATCTATTAAAACACAAAAACTCCTAATTAATTATCATTGTGTATTCAATTGTTATAGTAAAAACATGGAAACCTCAACATTTTCAGGACCCACAATTTTCAGCTGCAGAAAGCTACATAAATAAAATAGCTTTCTTACCATGTTAATATACCTTCTCCATGGTTATTCTCTACCTCTGGGAAGCTCTTACTCCAGAGAGAGAAATCTGAAAAGCCATAACCAAAATATCTACCATCAACAAAAATATCTATTTAGTGAAATCTGCATTTTAATCCACCTTTATTAAAACATTACTCCTGACTTAAATTTTATTCATCCTTAATCTCCAGAGACAGGAGGAACCTGAAATCTGAATTGAGAAAATAGAAAATAATGCCCAGAGATATAAACCTTTGCTGTGAGGATGAAGGACCCCTTCGGTTCAATGATCTTCTCCAGGACAAAACATTTGATTCCAGCAGTGCTGACATATTCATAAACAACAGCATGTTCTAGATGGACATTATCCACTGTTAGACTTATAAGATGGGTGTCTTCTCTTATAATCAGAGGAGAATCAAAAGTCTGAAGGGGCAAGTCTGAAAATCAAAGTTTAATTATTGCAATACTATAGAAACAGGAATAAGACTACTGTCTGCATAGCCTGTTGACAAAATGGAACTGTCCATATTTGTAGAAATTGCATATACATTGAATAAATGGTGCAGTTTAATTTATTTATTGCATATTATTAGTTACACTTCATTTACTCTCTTCATTTATGATTTTATAATAAACACACAAGAACAAATCTTAATGGCAAATATCAAATATCAATATTACTTGCTGACTTTGACTCCTTTTATACACCAGTAATACTCACATGAAGCTCAGAAAACACAGTGATAAAAGGTGCATAAACATTTGGAACATCTGAAAGTGGCAATTTATTTTTCACAGAACTGTGGTGCTCAGCAACAATCTGAGCCCAGCTCTCCCAAATGTGCTGTTAGGATTGGCCAGTCCAATCACAGCGGTTTTATTATATATAATTTAAAAGTTTCATCTCAAATTTTCCTCCTTTTCTGTCACAAATTAAAACTTTGCCTCCCAACTATGAAGGGTGACATTGGATTGATCGTATTTCTTCTTGGTAAACATTTGGTTTTATAGTAAATAAGAAAGTTTGCTCTCAGTGAAGCTAATGTAGTATAATGTGTAATTCCTTTCATAGGGAAGCCACGTAGACAGAATATCAAATGGGGATCAAATGTCTTGAATAAACTTTTGCCTTTTTATCTGGATCATAGTTATAGTCCTTTTCTTGACAACATTCTTAAGAATCCCACAGATCAGCTGCAAGTATATCACTTCCAATTTAGGTAACCAGCTAAAAGAGACAGGCCTGAGCTGGCATCTTACGTGGCACACTGAATACGATCGTTCTGTTTTTAAAAATACCACAACCACATTGCTCACTATGACAGATGTGGACATGCCAAGACACTATGCAATTATCTGGCTTGTGGCTTGGCATTGCAGCTACCAAATCAATTATCCTACACCATCACTTCCAGGAGATTAGTAATTTTTCTCTAGTGTGCAATTGATCTATCTGATTTCTTGCTACTGTCTCACATTTGTACAGAAGCAGAAGGCTTGTGTTACACCAGCAAAAGATAAATATCTCTCCATTTGCTTCCAGAACAGGTCCTGAATTGACTGGAAATCTTTTTTAAAAATGTCCTTTGCAGACAATTTCAGCACTTGATTACCAAATAACCCACAGGTGTCTGGAACAGTTCACTTATATATAATTGTGTTTTTCTCCTTGCATCAGTAGTTTTTTTTTCTTCCTCTCATAACACCATTCCCTGAAGTATAATTCAGGCACATGAAATTACTTTACATTGAGGCCTACTTTGGTCAGTAAAGCCTATCTTCTCTGGAGTTGTTTAAAAGTTCTCTGTTTCTCTCTTTTCTCTTTTTAGGAGGAAATGGCAATACCCACACCGAGATCTTCTGAATGTAAAACACACAATTCATCATTCAAAAATAACTTCTTCCTTTTGGATCATTTTCTCTATTAGCATAAAGTAATACCTGGATCATTTTCTCTATTAGCATAAAGTAAGTTTTCCCCATACCTTCTTCCTGCTGGCTGTCATTAAGGGGATCAAGATCTGAATTTTCTTCAATTGACAGGTTTCCTTTAAGCATTTCTGTGTGACTTCCATTCAGGTATGAGTTTGAAGCTGCCTGAAGAGCTCTCTCTTCTTCAGCATCTTCATGCGTTCTGTAAACCCATTGGTAGAAACCCTTCCAGAAAAGCAGGAATAACAGTGTCAGACTGAATTCACCAAGCACTGGCTTTAAAGAAGATTTAACATTGATTATTGTTATCATTGGATCTTTGTCTCCTTAGAGCTTGATTGTTTTCTTGCAGAGGTTTCATTAGGAGACTAGTACATGGGAGAATGGAGTTTCTTTGCTGTTTACAGATGCTTCTCAACTTATAGTTGGCCACTTAACGATGGTTTAAAGTTAAAACAATCTTACGACCCAGTTCCAAAGTTCCAATGGCTACTCCCCAGACACACGGTCAAATGATTGCGTGTTGAGTGTTCAGCAAACACTGAACACTCAACAACCAGCCTGCATATACAGCCATTTGTAGCATCGCACATTTTTGCTGACATTTGCTATATTGGCTTTCTATCAACTGTGGCTTAACAATCACTTAATGACTGCCATAAAACGGGTTGTAAAAGTGGGTCAGTCTTATATAATTGTATTTATGACCATCACCACTTACTGCCATGGATGTGATTTCCATGCTTCATTATAATTGTAAGCTGAGAATTACTTGTGTATTTGCAATCCTGATGATGGATTTCTCCTTGATTAGGACGCTGTTTCTTTTCTTTCTCACTATTTTCCTGCATATCTGAATGTTCGCTAATCTGGGCTGTTTGTTTTCTTCTTTGATTTTTGATTTTACCTTTTCTAAAAAGTTATAGACATGCAGTTTACCCTTAAATGTCTGCTGATAATTGAATTGCCTGACTACTAAGCTTTCAAAAACTTCCTTGCACCTTTGGACTTGGCTTAGCCTACAATGTCAACAGTTTCCTCAAATTAAAAATGTCAACAAATTTTCTCAAACAATCAGCAATTTCCCCTTCCTGTTGCATTGATGATGCTACTTTGCTTTCAAATGAAAAACAGCCAGGCTTGAAGGACACAGCAAACCCAAGAGTTTAGCCCTGGGCTACAGTACATATATTCTCTACAATTTAAAATTGATACATGATATGTATTAAAATGGATTTATATGACTCAGATGGATTTATATGACTCCTACAGAAACTAAGTTAAGCCTCCTGAATTTGTACCCATTTTCCCTTGTTGTTGGGACCATCTGGAAGAAGAGAATAGCAAACCATTCCTCTGTATGTGTTGTATCTTCTTTGAACATTGTCAGGAGTTGATCTCAACTGGAGGACAACTTCCCTTTTGTAATTTATAAGGAAGAGCACAAATAGGGCTTTGTTAGCAGAGTTTATCCTGGCAAACTAAAAGGGAAGTTATCTGTTGTATCTGTCAGAATACTTGTGACTGAAAGTAATATACGTATTTTTTTTCTTCTGAACAGATGAAGAAAGAATATTAAAGCATTTATTTAGCAGATTAGTTTCATTACAAGACATTTTTTCTCTTTTCCTTTCCCAAAACATTGTAAGAAAACATACTGTAAGAAAACCCATCCCTTCCTTCACACACCTATTTACTCACCAGAAATTCCTGTTGCCTATTCCTGTATGATGAAAAGTGATCCAGAACTTCAGTGTAATTTTCATTCATCACATTATTTCCATTTACTTTCAGGACACACTGGCCTGGATGAAGCCCCAAAGCTGCTGCATCTGATCCTTACAGGGCAGACAGGAGAATCTCAACAGATTTTCTCAATAACAGGATAGATAGATAATGCATTTACATGATATGTAAAATACAGTGTAAAATGTTGTACTTTTAAAAATATATTTCCTTGTTAATATTTTTGAGATGACAGCCTCTCAACAAGTGTTAGTGTTATCAACAAGACACACGTCCATATTCTTTCCTTACCTCTCCCCACAGCATGGACGTAGGGTGGTGCTTCTCCACATATCTGGAAACACAACTTGTCACTGCAATCTGGAATTTTGATAATCCTGCCCAAAATTAAGACAATTACATATAAGAAAAAAGTCTTGACTGGCAAAGTATGGATATTATGTTCTGTTTGAGTTATTCCATGTCACTGAAAATCTAGGAGTCTTTTCTACAGGAATTCTCTGACTAAAAAGTCAAAAATCAGTCATAGCTCCTAATATGCTGTTTATTATAAATGAGACTACCAAAATTAACAGACTATCAAAAGTCAAATGAAAGAATAAAGAAGTATTAATTATCAGGAACACGGTATCAGAAAACTCTACACTAAAGATGTTGCATTAGAGAATTATTTCATTATTGTTAAATATATGTTTTCCCGAATTCAATTTCAAGTGTATGTTTAAGCTATTAAATCAGACTCATTGGATAAACCTTGTGTAATCTATTTTATGGTTAACAGAAGACTATGAGTCATGCTTTTGGAATCCAGATTTATGGGTACATTTGTTCTCTGAATCAGGGACACAAGATTATAAATCTATTGTGTCCATATCCACATGTGTTGTCTCCATCTCCCCTTGGAATATGCTGGAAAGAATATGTTCTTGCAATCTCCCTTGGAATATACAAGAATCATCTCATGGTTGAATTTTTCTAGGATCTTACTCTTTAGATTTGGTGGCCACGAGAAGTCGAAGAGGCCGCCGAGAGCAGAAAGACTGGTTTAAGATGGTCTCAACCTCTTGAAATGAACGCAGAAACACAAGATCCTCATTCATGGAATAAATTTTTCGACCAACCTGCAAGCCCGCCATCTGAAATGATGCATAAATATTACAAACTATGCCACATTATTAAACATGTGAATTAGAAAGCAGTGTCTTTTCCCCAAGTTTTGCTTTGGAGATCTCTATTCCCTTATCAAAAACTGAGACATATCAACAGGTAAGATTGTAAGAAAGTTAGTTTACCAAATTTTGATGAAATAAAAGTCTGACCAATGGAAGGAAGCACTGGGTATACTCGAAAACTTTCTTGCTATACCTGGGGGAATGATGAGACCAAAAAAATGGCTCATAAGAATAAGAACAGTAGGAACTAAACCTAAAAATGTACACTGTGTGACAACACACTATGTTCATGATATATCTTCTAATATTCCTTTGTCAACTGATTTGCTTTGATGGATCTAATTGGAAGATGATCCGGAAACACTAGGGCTGGGGGTTAAGAGTGTGATGACAGAAAATTAATTCTGGAGATTAGCACTGCAAAATTACTTTCATACTATTGCTAAAGAAACCTCAAGGACATGTCCGTGAAGTCATCAGGATGCAAACTCAATTCAAAGGAGAGTTTATCTAGGGAGAGGAAAACTACAAGAATGACAGTGGAAAAGACTCCAAAATCTAGATTTGGTATCAAAATATCTATATCTATCTATCTATCTATCTTTCTCTCTCTATCTCTCTATCTACCAGATTTACCAGAATTATTGCTATCTTCTTACCAATCTAATAGATAACGTTCAACAATTTACAAAAGAACCAATGCACAACCATACATTTAATAAATAAGCTACAATGTATAAGTGTACAATAAATTTAGCCACAAACTGGAATTTTAAAAAGTGGCAGCAAATTTAAAATGATGCATTTATTTGAGATAGTTATTGTATTCCCTGTTTCAATTCCTAATAATCAGGTATAGTTAGCTGGATGCTGGCTTTCTATGTGAGCATGGACATAGATCAAAGCTGTTAGATGCAATTAAATTAATTTTCAGACAGCTGGTTGTCAAATGTTTCCTCAAAGCAGAGAAGTAAACATGTTTTGGGGGAAACACCTTAGTTTTTTTCTTCATCTTGACAGTGTGTGACTGTATTTAGTATGGAACATGCACAGATGAAATATCAAAATAATTTCCATCAAACTAGACTTACTCAATCATCTACAGAGCTAACAATTTGCCAGAGTTGAAAGCATCTACTTGACAAGGCAATATGATTCCAAAAATTCTGCAGAAGCCTGAAAAGGGTACAAAGGTATTCAGATTCCAGGGAAAGAGGTTTCTAGATTATTTGAAAGAATTAGGAGTAATCCAGTTTTGGATTGGGACATTTTTTTCCCTCCCCATAAATTTAGTAACTGACTTCTCATGGGCTTTAGCACCTAACTGGAGTATAAGGTTAGTAATAATGTTCCTTTATGTTATTGCAAATATTGAATCATTACTAAAAATTATAAATTATTTTGACCATACTAAAGAATTTTATAAATGAAATTTATAAATGTAACTACTACTAATTGTTATTGATGAAACTAGTGCAGGAAACGTAATTCAGGACAGAATCTGCTGCCGTTAATGCTGTATTTGTGTTTGTATTTTATTGGTATTGTACTGTATTATATAGGGATTGCCACAAAGATGGAGTTAAGCTATTCTCCAATAGAAGCAATGGATGGAAACTAATCAAGAAGAGAAGCAACCTAGAACTAAAGAGAAATTTCCTGACAGTTAGAACAATTATTCAGTGGAACGACTTGTCTCCAGAAACTGTGGGTGCTCCAACACTGGAGGTTTTTAAGAAGAGATTGGACAACCATTTGTCTGAAATGGTATCAGGGTTTCCTGCCTGAGCAGGGGGCTGGACTAGAAGACCTCCAAGGTCCCTTTCAACTCTGTTATTTTGTTCTATTCTATATTCGTATAATATACTGTACCAGAGGTCTCCAACCTTGGCCACTTTAAGGCTTGTGGACCTCAACTCCCAGAATTCTGGGAGTTGAAGTCCACAAGCCTTAAAGTGGCCATGGTTGGAGACCCTTGCTGTAGACAGCCAGTTTTGTACAGTGGCTAAGGTGCTGCCTATGAAGTAGGAGATTGTGAGTTCTAGTCCCATCCTAAGCATCAAATCCTAAATCTAAGTGACTTTGGGCCACTCAGTCTCTCTTAAATAAATGACTGCACTTTCTCAATACACTAAGCTAATGAATTTAAAAAGAGGGATTTTTGGATTGAATATCTCATAGGAGTTTAGGTTACAAGAAAATCTGCCTACTGTAGCTTATAGGTAGTCCATTTGTTTAATGGATGTTCAAAATTTCAATGGCACCAGAAAAAAATGACTTAATTGTTGCAGCATCCCCATGGTCACATGATCAAAATTTAGATGTTTGGTAGCCAGCATGTGTTTGACAGTTGCAGTGTCCCAGTCACTCCCTCTCTCTCTCTCACACACACACACACACACACTTGGGCATATATTAACGGTGCACATAAATTAATGAAATAACTAGTGGCTACCCCAAAACCAATGCCAATGTATATTTTTGTAGGTAAGCTCATTTGGAATAACATATACATAAGCAGAAAGAGCACTAAATTTGCATGGATTTTTTTTTCTAAAGATCTACAGAAAAGTTACCGGGAAAACTATCCACTTTTGAAGTCTTATTGGAAGAATATTCATTCTTATGACATACATAATATTTTGTATGACTTTTCTTCAAAATAAGAATTCTGTTTATTTTTAAAAGGTTTCCCTTTCTACAAGAATACAATCCCATGTCAATCATATGCTTACATCTTATTTAATTTCTCAGAAAATTGCCTCAATTAACTTCAGAGCTGTATGAATTCTATGTGGAGTATGTTTTAATATGTAATATTTGATATCAACAATGATCAAGTATTTTAAAGAATTTTGGATTTTTTAGAGAAAAAATACCCACATTCCGAAAATTTTTCTCAGTCATAAATAAATTCCTGGCTCATGGTTACCATAACCACAGTTATGCAAAACTCCAGAATAAAATATGCAATTATGCAACCACCTATATTTTCCCTAAATTTCTACTGGATTTGAAATATGTTTTTTGAATTGCTTGAAGTACAAAATACTATATAAATGAGTCCATATCTTATTTCTCTTATTAGTCATATAGTGTCAATAAACACTATTTAATGTGACATTTTACAATCCCATAAATATGAAAGATTTTACAATCCCATAAATATCACCAAGATTTTATAGCTCCCAGTCTTCAACCTGGAGAGCATCAGAAATTTTAGCCAATGATTTATACCCATTTAGCTGGTACTTTTGCTTGATGCTTTGTAATATCAAAAGACAATTAATGAATTGAATAAAATATTATTGTCACAAGATTTCAAGTCATGGAAATTGAGCCGATGGTTCATAGCAAAAATTTAAGGAAAAGAAGCAAAAAGATTTTTGGAATGTTTTTTTAAGCCTGCTTAAAAAGCACAATTGCCAAATTGTGTGCAACTATAGTCTTTATGTCCTCAACAAAACCCTCTTAATAGGTGACTGTCCTATGAAATTTATTGAGAAGTTCAGCTGTTAAAATACCTTCTAAACAGATACCATCAATCATGACAAAATAGATAATAAAGCACAATTTTCTCCAGCCAAATGACCTCTAGATGGATTGAAGTACATCTCCCATTATTTCCACTCAGCGTGGCCAGTTTCTAGAGATAGGAACTGTAGTTCAGTCTCTCTACAGGATAATAGGTTGGAGAATGCGAACAAGCACAATTATTTTACACAAACTGCTTGGGAGGCAGATTGTGACCCTTGAAAAACTAAGCAGGTCTGGAAATGCTCAGCAAATGAAAAGATAACCATCCAGTAAGTCCTTCCTTCTATATGAGAATAATTCATCTCATCACCTAATCATCTCTTGCAAACCAGATAGTTTTTTGTGAGAGGCCAATGGGAGCTATAGTCAAGTAACCTTTGCAAGGAGACGATCTACCTAGGGTTTAGCTCAGCATTTGAAATTAATAGATCAGTTAAAAACATTATTTCAAGAGAGTCAAACAAATAATTTTCAACTCTGTTATTTGGTAATGTGTATTTTGTATATAGGCATAACATCTGAGTCCTTCCTTGGATTATACAACACTCCTTGGTTTACTGAGCAATTTGAGGATATGAAATAAACAAATATACAGATAGACCAGAGTTTCACTGCACAAGTTCACTTATTGTGCAGTCGTGCTGGTATTAAAGATTATTTTTTTCCACCTTTATTGTCTCCTCAATGAACATCACACATACATGATCACATCTCATCTCATCTCATGATCTTACTTGCTGAGACATTTAACACACGCTTCCTCCTAAATTTCATCCCATACTTTAGTTTTCCACCATTTCAATGGAAGTCCAGCAGGTGTCAGCACTTTGCTGATCTTGTCTGAACTTCAAAAGATAAGCAAATCAGACCTGCTATTTGATAGATCATTGGACAATCTTACAGTTGGGAGACTAGATTGAAAAGTTGAAGAGAATAGAAGAGGACAATTGCCAATCAGTTCTGCACTGTTGTTTAAGTAAATATGGTACATAAACATGTCAATATAATAATCAAGAGTTGAATTTGATCCAAGGGAGCCTTTCTTATGTCAATATGCATGTATATTCTCAATTATCAGTGTTCTGATAATCAGAAAATGATTACTAATGCCATATATAGTATTTTAATTTCCAATTGACACATCTTTTTTCTTAATTTTCTTAACATTTCAGGGAAAGCTAGTGATCAGGAACTCTTGCAGCATTTTATTTTTAACTTCAAAGCAATTATGAAGGCTATTAATTTAATGAGGAAATAGCTCTGTAGGTGAGTTTTAGAGTTAACCCTTTCATTTGATTCTTGTTTCCTGATCTTAATCCTTTCCCCTAAGATATTAATCACTATGCTGCAGAGAACAAAAGGCAAATCACTTTCAACGATTGAAGATCAAAACACAGATTGATAGCAAATAGCTTCACATTTGCAAAAAAGTATTATTTTGGGCTTTTATTGATCACTTCAACCAATTTTCATAATTTGATATCCCTTCAGATATGAAGGCTTAGTGTTTGGGAAATGAATAGAATTTTAGCCCCAACATATCTGGAGTGTACTAAGTTGAGAGCAATGTACTGAATTTTTCCACAAAAATGCTAATCCAAAGGTGCAAAACTTTTCAGTGCACCAAGGCAATTTAATGAATGAGGCATTCTAGAAGGTGTGACATGTTTTATCATTTTTAAAAACATATGAAACTCTGCAGATTTATTTAGGAGGAAATAGTTACAATTCAGAAGTGCTTACCTCTGCATGTGAACCCCGACGAACAGATTTTACCACAATGGCTTTGTTCTTTTCTTCTATGTCAAATCCATAGTCATCCTCTTCTGGAAGAACCTTGGAACAAAATTTAAAAAATAAAATTTTTAACACACAAGAGTTTGCTTTTTTTTTTTTTTGCAAAACAAAAAAACAATCTATTTGGTTCCAAATAGTTTTCCTATTTCAATTCATTTCCCCCCCCCAACAATTCTGTCAACTGAAGACAAAATGTTCTCCATTTCTTTCCATTACTTTCCATTCCAAAATTAGTAAACTAAAAACTTGGAGGAGAATCATATTCTTCTTTAGCCTTTAATAATATAGTTTTACTTATTTGTTTTTTCCTGAATGAGGGAGATTTTTTCACTGAAGTGATTATTTGTTAAGGAAAGCTGCATACTAGTAGAAATGCAGAGTTTCAATTACTTCTTATTTCAGCTCAGTATGTATAATTGATGCCTTCAAGGCAGTGACTGGCATACAGATCAGATAAAAGATAAAGATGCTGAAAGCTAAACTAATAGTAGGCATGATGATTTCATGTTTGTACGGGGTCTTAATCAAATTAAGGATTAGGATACTTCATTCAAATTATATCAGAAAACATCACTTCCTGCAAAAGCCTTTTTTAAAGCTAAGATCTTTGGATGAAGGACTGTTCTTCCCTGGTAAATAATTACAGGTATCCTCACTTAACAACCATTTGTTAACAACTGTTCAGAATTACAATGATGCTGAAGAAATGGTAGTTACTAGTTGTTAAATTCTACAGTCAATTGGATCTAATGAGGAAACTCATCAACTTGATTTTTATTTGGGAAAATTTCAGAATTGTTTGAAAATGGACCAAATGATTTTTTTTGTTCTTTTCTCAAAAGTATGGCTATAATTCAACATAATTCATGTGGGGGAAAACTCAGCAAACCTGCACTGTTGGGATGTTAACCAGAGCAAAATATTTTTAAGTATGATATATACACTGGTGATGTACTTAATACAAAACAATTCCAGCATAAATAACCTTTGATTTTAAACTCCCTTCAAATCTAAAACAAAGTTCCACAGAGTTAGCATTAAATACAATCTTAGCTAGTTAATGCAAATATATAGCTTCTCATTAAATTCAGAAGAATTGTAGAATAATATTTCATCCAACTGAAGAATCATCGCTCAGTAGTTATAACTTTTAATTAAAGTCTATTTATAAATTTGAAAAATCTCCATCTTATAGCACCATGCATTGTTGTACAAGCCAATTCATATCTGACAAATTTATGCAGGTGCTAATGGCCTGGTTTAGAAGAAAAAGAAAGAAAGTTAACTGTTGTTTTAGATAAGCTAGTTTAGATATTAGGAGTCAACTATCAGTGGCATATGTTGTCAATAACTGTCATTGTTTCTTTATGTCTAAACCACAGCGAGAGGAAATTTAATCAGATCTACAAGTTATTTTCTGTCTTTTCCCATGACCAGGTCTCCTATGTCAATTCCCATCGGCCAAGTGATCCATTTTTTTTCCTCTGTGGAAAAGTGTACAATTGTTCTTGGCTTCTGCAGTGAAGCCAAGAACAGGATAATCCTCACCTTATGCAAAATATCAATTCCATTTTTTTTCTTAGAGAGATATACAGTTGAAAATCCCTCTCTCTAGCAGAGCCCAGAGATGAGATTGTTGTATTTATACAATCTGTGTGATTAATTGGCACACAGTGTGTCAGAATTACAAGATTTTTTGTTAGAATTGAATACATTTGTCTGGATTGATTTTTCTTACCAGCAAACTTTTAGCTAAGATGTTTTCAATGAGCTTGAAATCATTTCGCAGAGGCTTACTCTTGGAATTTGTACCTTCCATCTCCTCATCGGCATGAAAACGGAAGTACTGAGATTCATCTCTGAATTCACTCTTCTCCAGGACTTGAGACCAAAAAGTGGGAAGCAGGAAAACATGCCATTATTTTCATACATCTACATGAAATCTACAAGTTAAATTAATCTCAGCCACTGCAGTCTTAAAGTAATGGTCTATGAACAAATCCCCAACAGGAACATCATATAGCTATGTATTGTTTCTAAAGAGTCTTTAGCCCACCTTAAGTGTTTGGAGTTGGGTGCTAAACTTTGGGTTTTGTCCATGAACTGGGTCATTTTACATTGAAAGGCATTACGTTACATCCTGAGTCTTATCTGGGTGAAAAAAATTTTTTTTTAAAAAAAATCAAATCAAATTAACAATGTTTCTTTCTGGAAAATAGACAATTCACACTGTAGTTACAGAGAAAACCTCAGTGTGAAATTAACAGGATTCCTCCAACATAAACACAATGTTCAAAGCAAGTTTTTGGCTTAAATCAGTTCCTTCCCTTCCCTTATCTCTCTCCCCATTTTCAAACTCTGTAAATTGATGGTTTGTGTCCTGCTAGCCCCCAATGGGAAAAAATTATTCTCTTTGCATCATGTCTGACACTGTGTCCCTGCAGCTAGCCAGGAGCCTGGCTTTCACACTGCTGACACAGAATCTAAAATATCCAAGGAAGGACACAAAACAACGGCTGCTTTTCATCCATGGCTTGGAAAAATTCCAATTGGTAAACATAGGTCCATTGTGAGGCTTCCAAAGACCAGCCCATTCCATGAAAAACTGAAAATGGACATAGTGCTAAATTTACTCCTCAGCTGCAGCTCTTCTCTTTCAGCACTTTTAAAGTCATTACTTGTCTGAAATGCAGCAACCCAGTTTGAATATGGAGGTCATATATGAATAGCTTCAGAAATAGTATTATCGATGAAAATATATAAAAAGGAATGAGCAGATGCATTGCTTATCACCCATTTTTATAGTTTACTCAGATTTACTGAACTGGTCCTGACAAAATTTCTGTATCATATAGGGAGAGTCAGTTTGGTAGAGTGGTTATAGACAGTAGGCCTGAAACTATGTATTCTACTCCTGCCTTAGGCATGAAGCTAACTTGGCCAGTCACTCTCTCTTAGACCTAAGGAGACATCAATAGAAAACATGTCTGAAATATATTGCAAGAAGCCCACTTGCCTTTCAGAAAAGCACTTGTGGGACAACCATGAACTGGATGATTGAGACTCTCCATAGACATATTGCATGGACTTGCCAAAATTGCCATTTGGTGGCCAAGAGTTTGACTTGAAAATAAGTACCATATTTCTCCTTCTTACAGTTATTTCATTAGACATTCCATTCATTAAACATAATAGTAGCATTTCCAAAGCTGGACAAAACTTGAACTATCACTGTCCTAATCTTTAGACCTGCAAATTATGGGGACTATAATCTAACTCCTCTTATGGTAAATCACAATAGGCTGACATAGAATAGGTCCAATTTATTTTCTCTAGTTCTCATGTTCAGTAATAAATATGGGTGCTCAGTCATCCCAAACAGCACCATCAATAAGCTTGGGGAAAACCAGAAGTCTGAATAAATGAAAAATAATAAGTTTATGCCTAGAGTCCAAAACAATCTAATGAGGGAAATGGAACCAAATTTAAACAAAGGACAGAAAAGGTTCAGTTCCCAGCATTCAAGTCCAGCACCAGTTAAATGGTAATATCCACAGCCCTGCAAGGCTGTGTTGATGTCTGTTCTGGTGCCTTAAAACTTTTAGGGCAGGTATCCATGTAGCTCCTCTGCACTTTCTTCCTATTATTATCAGTACTGGGATGGCTGCACATGTTGTAAGAATAATAGAGATAATTCACCAGAAGGTCTGCCAGCACCTCTGATAAATTAGGTTACACAGCATAAATTGGAAATGTCCCTGCCTAAGGCCACAGTGGAAAGCTGTAAACTGCATCAGTGGTCTCATAACCTCAAAAACAATGTAAGTGGCCATCCCATTAATAAAGTGCAATTCTCTGGGGGAAGGGCCTTTGGTTTATTATTAAAATATACATAGGGCATGCTGCGTAAAATCATGCTTATGAAGTATCTTTGCTCATTCAAAAAGAACATTGTAGGAGAATAAACACCTGCATGCTCAAGAGCAGGTTCAAAGAATTTGGCTTTATAGAGAATTTGGCTTTCTAGAAAATGCTCTCTATATTTTCTAAATCAGTTTCTTTTTCCTATTTTTCCTTCAAATGTCCAGAATACAATAGTTATTAGGACAAGAATACAAAAAGAAGTGAAAAATTACATTAATTAAAGCTGCCTGAAAAGATGCCAGAATAAACTGAGGCCATTGTGTCTTCCTATAGTTCCACTTTATTGCATAGCAAACAAAGGAAAGAAAGACCGTGATGTGTGTGGGAGAATTGCCTTTCATTTCATAGAGCCTTTGCTGCTCACTGAAAGACATCAATATGCAGATAAACCTTGGATATACTTCTCTTATCTAATAATATCCCTGATGAATTTGTGTTCTAGAGGGAGGGTTATGCTATTTATTGTTTATATTTTTAATTATTTTAAAAATATTTTAAGGATAAGAAAAAAATGAAGATAAGCAAGCAAAAGAAGGAAAAGAAAAAAAATTGATTCAGAAAAATACTGTCTATTAGGAATTTTAAAAAATGCTATCTATAAGGAATTATAGCACCAGATTGTACAGTTAGTGCTCAGGACATGTTAGTGCTCAGGTCATGTTAGTGCTCAGGTGGTGAGATATTAACAATAAAACACAAAATGCATTAAAATATTTTTATGATGTAATATGTTAAACATACAAAAGAAAAAAGAAAAAGCTACTAAACATTATTAAATATTAGCTTCTAACTTCCTTTGTTGTATAATTAGAATAGAATAGAATAGAATAGAATAGAACAGAATAGAGTAGAATGGGTTTATTGGCCAAGAGTGATCTCCAATGCTTGTAGACCTTTAATTGTTTTGTGTATTTCCAATTTTAATTCTTTTTTCCTTTAAAACCATATTTTAAATATTTATTTTTGCTTTGCTGCAAAACATATAGCAGTTATGGAAGTTATTCTTGCTTAAATAGGGTTAGATTTCTATTATGAATGTATGTTGTTACTTTTCTAATTATTTTGTACTCTTAAAGTTTCAGTTCTTGTCTAATAGCTTTGGTAATATATCTCTTTTCAAATGTGCTAAATTTGTCCTTGCAGCCATAAATATATGTCTTAATAAATTGTGATTTAATTATTTTCATTGTTTATTTATTCATTTTGTACGGAAAAATACATGAAACCCTATATAGGCTGGTAGCTGTTTCAGAATTATTTCTCAAACAACCAACAAATGGACTGGTTGCCTTCTATCACAACTATTCTCAAATCTTCATAGATTGGACTAGGTTCACACAAAGCCATATGTTGGTTAACCATCATTTACTTAACCTCAGTTGGCAGGCTTGAAAAGCACATTAAGTTATAAAATGTGGTTTACATACCACAAAAGCTGGGTTCATGCAATATATAAAGCCAAAGCTAAATGAATTGTATAATAGCTGAGCTAAAACCTCTATTGCTCTCTTCTATATAACATCTATTTAACATGCAAGGATTTTCATTTTCTTTTCTTGTTTCTCATCTCACTTTCTTGCTGATCTATGACCTGCACATATCCAGACATCCAGACAGGTAGATGGAATAGGGAGTGTGGGAATATAATTCCCATCCTCATTGTTACAATTCTTCTTTGTTGCTGACTCTATGGAATGAAACATTTGAACTGTAATTTATTTGCAAATATATATTTTTACCAGGGAAATCTAGTATTTGCAGACTGATTTGTGAAGAACTGATGGGTAAAGGTTTTTCTTTAAGTTTGTCCCAAACACCTAATTTTAAGAAAGAGATACTTTCCCATCACCAAGAGGATCTGGTGAGATTCTGTGTTGCTTTTGTCTCCTACTTTTGAGTAACTAAACCTAGGATTTAGATTTTAACCTGCTTCCCTCACAAGGAGACACCCACTGACTCCACCAAGTTTAAACTATGACCACTTCTGCTTTTCAAATCTGGCTCTCATCCCAAAGATTCTTTACCATAATTTTACTATTTTTACATAGATGGAAAGGAACTAGAATAACTGGGCATGTCTGTTGCTTAACAGTCCAGTTTAATAGTTATTGAAAGCAACTACTATTACCTTGAAAATATATTGGGAAAAATACCATGATTCCAGGAGATGTAATCCAGAGTATGCTTGATTTAAAGTCTGTCATAAAATTGACCATGTTCATTGGTTAAATAGAATAGAATACCTTTATTATCACTGCATTCCATGAATGCAATGAAATTTGAAAGCTACTCCAGCACAATGCCCCAAACACCCCAATCACAAAAGTACTGTTTGATTCAAGACAATTACTGCCTTGGAAAAGACACCTATAATGAAGAAACAAAAAAACAAAGTTAAATCCCTGTTAATTGATTAGGATAAGGAAGAATTAATGGCTTACCATGATGCATAAAACCATTGTTACAGAGCCCAACTCCCAGTGCCACAGCATCCTCTCTGGTCTGACAGTCTCCCTAGTAACAAGAAAAGATAAACGTTATACCCTGGGCAAATCGTAATTCAAACAATCCAAGCACAACTAGATCCCAGACGCCAAATGAACAGAGCAGTCTTTACAAAGAAACAGTAGAAGTAATTAAAACAGGACTCCCTTTACTTAAATCCCACTCACTCCTAAATATAGTACCTTTTGTCTTTCTCAAGCTTTGAGAGGACAAAGAACAGAATCTCACAAAGGAGCTGTTTTTAACAGTACACAGTTGCAGCCAGTTGTCTCTACGAAGAAGCTTTCTTTTACTAGCAATATAATCAAAACCATCTATAGCTGGCTTTTGATTTATACATATCGTAAAATATCAGAATAAGAGGCACCAGAACCTACTGAAGAGATAATGATTCCTTACTTAAGAATTCTCAAAGATCAGTTTTAACAGGGTATAAATACAATGAAATATGAAATATCATGCCTGTGTGCCCCATGAGAAACAGCTGCTTAAAATAATACATATAGTCATATGATTTCATTGTATTCAGGCAAATATTTCTAGAAATGATGTAATAGGTGTTTTTGGCTGAGGAAAAGAAAGCGGAAGGAAAAAAAAAAGAGAAACACATTTATTTTGGTACTAGATCCCCATTTTATCTACTCAACCACTTGTGTGGGTGGCCACTTGGAATGGAACTATACAGGCTTAGTTCCATATGGCAAGCAGCTCACATGAGCCTCTCCAACAAGAGTTGGGCAAGTTTAAGTTTATTAGTGTAGTTTCCTCTTTTTACCAAAAGATAACTCCCATTGGAATACATTTCCCCTCTGTTCCACTTGAACTTGAAGATGTTTTCTCATTCCTCAATCATACCAGAAGCAATGCTCATAGATACTGCATAGTTGCAGTTCCTGGCCCACTCTAAAATGCCCAATTTCTTATTGGAACAGTCAGTAACATGGCTATTCATAAGTACCGTATTTTTCCGTGTATAAGACGATACGTCTCCTTAAAACTTCTAAAAAATGGAGAGGTGTCTTATACAACCAAGGGGAGGGGAGGGGAGGGGAGATGAACCGGGATTACAAAACTGCCAATACTTTATCTCTACAAACTAGCTTCACGAGCAAAACTTCCGATTGCAGAGACAAGCTAACTGGTTTCCTCCAATATAATTGATGTCAGCTGATGCTGTGGAGGCCTGTAGCCTATGGCCACGTGCGGCACGGACCGATAACGTTGGAACATTCTGAGCCCATAAAAATGTCAAAAAAATAAAATAAATAAATACTCATAACGGTAAGCGAATATCTTATTCTGCAAAATAAATGTCTTCTATTTAATGTTTAAAATATTGATTTCTGAATTTTGGGTATGAAAATTGGGGGCATCCTATACATGGGGGGCATCTTATAGATGGAAAAATATGGTATGGTGCCCTTGACTTGAATATGAAAAATATGGTATGGTGTCCTTGATCTTTTCCTTCCTTGGATTCCTAAGTCAACTAATCAATGGTTTGGAGGGAAGGCTTATTCATGAGTTTTGAAAATTCCTTTCTTTTCATTAGAGAACTTTGCCCAGCAAACTTAATATAGAAAGAAACAAAGGAAGTAAGATATTAGGAGACGACTAACTCTGTCTGCTAAGCAAGGGGTTAGAATACACAGCACTTCTGCTCCACTTCCTGGTCTATACAAGGCAAATCTCCATGGTTTCCAACTATATACATGCCGGATAAATTATGGCCAAAAACTTTCAACAGCAATAGGATAAAGTAGATTCATTTGGTTTAGCAACTCATTCATACCCAGGACAATAAACCAAGCAAGATGAAGACTGAGCCTTGTGAAAACTACTAAACAGATCTTTAGTAAGTCTAGAGTACATAATACTTTTAAGATGACACTATTATGTGCACCAAAACTCTCAAGTAACTGTTATAATTATCAATACTCTTTCTAGTCTTTTCCTTATCTTATGATCTCAGAAAAAGAATGGTAAATAAGGCTTTCATTTTGCTTACCTTTTGTCTCTAAAGTAGTTGCTTTGCTCTGTGTTTTTGATTCCTTTTTCATTTTACACCAGGATAAAAAAGGAAACAAAGCAACTTGATACCTTCCATCTCTGTTTTTATCCCTGAGCATAGCATCAAAAATACGGTACTAATTGGACATGAATAGCAAAACTTTTCGAGATGAAAGGCACTAGGCACTTGTGGATTTCTGCAGCTCAAATCTGGAAACTCTAATACAGTGTTTCTCAACTTGGCAATTTGAAAATATGAGGACTTCAAGTCTCAGAATTCCCCAACCAACATAGAATTCAGGAGTCATGGAGTTCATATATCTTCATGTTGCCAAAGTTGAGAAACATTTCAGAAACCATTTAAACCTGTGACTGCGTTGCACAATTTAGACAATATATATACAGCAGTTTCAAACTATTTTAATTTACACACACTATCAGTGCAGAATAAGCAAATTCCTTTTTTAATGGGCTAAGTGTTCAGAGGTGGAAATGCTGATCAACACTATTTCATAACTTTTTAATTGCAATATTATTTATATGCCTAACATGCCCTTTTCCCATTTTAACATCCTGCCACATGGCTTCTTTGCTTAGAAAATTACTACAGTGAATGTATAAATACTACCATTTAATTTTAACCCCAGATGAGTTGTAAAGTGACATCTGCTTGACACTGCTCTTAAACTAGCCTTTGGGAATCTACTTAGTTTACAGAAATAGCACATATAAACAATGACAGAAACATGGCTAATAATGCAATTTAGATTCACATACTACCTCTTACAAAGCAGTGAAATTCAAGTAAAGAGTTGACTGAATCTGTACCTTCTCAAATGCTCTCCTCATAATTGGAGATATAATACAAATGGAAAAAGAATGGCCATAATAAAGTAGGAAGACCACTTCTCAATGTTCAGATAAAGAATTTTACATAGTTGAATCTAAGCATAAATGGAAGACAAACCAGGCCTACTTCTGGTATCCTAATATAGAATTAAACAGGGACATTTTTTGCCAGACCACAAGAAACTATTCTGCAATACGAAGCTGCTTAAACAGTGTTTTGATAACAGATCTGACATTTTTTTTCCTTTCACAAGAGCAGTTTCTGGATACCAACATCTGTATTTGGATTCCTATCTTGATTGTAAGCTTTTTGAAGGCATCTAGGTAGTTAGTGTCAGCACAGGATATTAAAGGACTAGAATCTCAAATCTTTTTACTATTGTCACAGTCAAATCCATGCAATATCAATGGAATAATAAGGCACCTGGGGGTTATTTTAGAATTGTTATGCACCCATCTAAATTAAGCTTGTCTAAAAATGTAGTTATTAGAACATAAAAATTTGGAATGTTCTTATTTCATTTCCAGTTTGATAAATTCAATATTAACAATATCAAAGAAGTCCTTCAGGTTGAACTCCAAAGGCTCCAACAGTTTATATTTTAATACTGTATGAAATAATTTTATGGAATAACATTGCAAAATGTGAAAGAGTTGAGGCTGAACGCAAAAAAAGAGAGAGAAATATCAATATCTGTATGATCTCATTACCTGAGCAATCAACCAATCCACTAGTTTATTTGCTGGGATCACTGATTTGTATGTCTTCAAGTGATAATCTCTATCTCTATGTCAGAAAAGAAAATTAGAAGATTGTTAAAAATTATGGTTGGCCAAACACATCTTCAAAAAGTCAATGCCACATTTTAATCTGGGAGAGAACTGATAGAAAGAAAACCACTTCTCTCTAGATTTTCTGCAGTTTATAGTTTAAATATTTGATTGCACAGTGAACAGGAGAGGGATAGATTGGAATTATAGGAAGAAGAGCTGCTACCAAGGAAACTGTCAGATAAAAGAGGCTTGAGTCCAGGCCAAAAAAGTAAAATAGTGTCTCAGATAAGCTGCTTGTTTGTTCACACAAAAATAAATGGGAAGGAGGAGAGAAGCAGATTTAGATTTGCAACATCCTGTTACTATTGCTACTACAATTAAAGTAGTTCTGACCCACAGAACATTGGTTTCTGAATCTGATCTACCCTGAAGGGCTTGTACAGCCTTTTCAAATCTAGTTTCCTCTACATTATGGGACTGTAATTCCCAGAATTCCATCTGACCATGCTGGCTGGCAATTCTTAAAATGACAAGCATATTATATATGGAAGCTGCTAAATTGTAAAATACCGCTATATTATCAATACATTTCATTATCTTTTGAACTAGCCAGAGGGAGTCAAATTTGATCTAAAGCACCTTTATCTCTCAAACCTTATCATGATCTCCATCTTATACATTTTACCTCTCACTTTATTATAAAATTCTTTGAAACAGAAATGTTATGTATTTTTGCTATATCTTTATTATGTGTCAGCAGAAAGCTATACATTTCTTTAGGGAACCAATCATATTGGAATTATCCCCAATCATGTTTTACCTTATTTTCCACTCATCCTTTCAAAATTGGCAATGATAACATACAAGTTTTTGTTGCTAATTGTCAGATCCACTTGTGACAGTCCAATTAAAGTGATTTATTGTTAATCATGCCAGATGTACAGGAATCTTCTCAAGTAATTAGCACCTGCTTGAAGTTATAGATAACAGTCAAAAGAATTCAAGGGAAGTTGAATTTAGTTCGCTTGTGGCTACATAAGAATTTTAGGCATATCCCTCTTTTAACTCTGTCCTCAGATTCTGTCACTTGTTCTCCCACAATGTTGAATCTGAGGTCATCAAAATACCACTACTAATTCCATGCATCAGGGTCGTGGGTCACTTCCTTGATTAATTGATTATTTCTTTTTGTTTGACTGATTGAATTATTTTTAAACAAATGGCTGAAGCACAAGTATAGGCAATACACATACATTCATTCACACATTTTAAAGCATCACTCCTTTCTTTTGTTCTGTTGTCCACCAGGAGACAATTTTCAACCAAGCAGAACTATGATTTATAAGATGCTTCTATGCACCAAAATGTATTAACATGACAAGCAATGGTCATTTAAGTTACTGCATTCTAAGAAAATTGAGAAGCTAAGAATCAGCTTCAGAAACTGGGATTCCAATCCCCTTTTTAAACAGACTTCTTTACTTCATGTAATCAGTAAAACATATCTGTTATTTAACCAATCAATAGTGACCATCTGAAAGCTAAAACAGAGAATCATCCAATCATATTTCAGTATACAAAAAGAGCAGATTGTGTTAAAACATATGGTGATATTTTAATTATAAAACATACGATTAAACATTAAGCTAAAATTATTTTTCAGTCCACTTGCTAGTTGATATAATTATATACTGCATATTTGTTCTTCCTCCTAAGAGAATCTTAGGTTATGTTTTTAAGAATAAATATTAGAATGTCTTTCAAGAAACACAGCTAGGAATAAGTTATCTTTAGAAAATTATAGTATAAGAGACAATACAGTAGAAAAGGACATCACACAGTCTTAACTAACTGAAAACATAGTTAAGCAGGAAAACAAGTTATCCCAAATAGGCAGCAATTTATTTCTGGTTCAATAACAAAAGAAAGAAAACTCCAAATGAAGTGAGACTTACTTTATCACTGGTGTGTACAGACTATGCAGACGACAGTAGAGCCTTACACCCTACAAATAAAAGCAAATGACAAGGTTACAGTCTAAAATAAAGGTTAAAATATTATCTAAAACACATACAGAAGAATAGTAAGCCTGAGTAACCCGCTGCCTTGCTGAAGGACTTATATGATAATAGTTCACCCTCTGAGTTAAAATAAAATAGAAAAATTTAAGTAAAAAACATTTTACTTTTTTCACAATTTCCCCAAAATTTCTTGGAACTAGAATACTTTAAAATACTTTATTCTCACAATTGACACTAAGTTAATTATGTCTAGTCTTCTACTCAACTGTACTGGAATAGACAATGAAATCAATTTGGCTGTAAAACATGCTATTTTAATCATAATAATAGTAGTAATCACAATTTTTTTTCCTGCAAATAGAAGTAGAATGATTGAGGCAAAAGAAAGCAAAGATACTACTAATAGTAACAGGTGTTTTGAGCACAATTCCAAAATATCTGGAACATCACTGGAACATCATCCGCATTGATTGATATTAGTCAATTGCAAAACACCTTTCATGCCATCAAACAACATCTGCATATCACAGGTCATGGGGAAGGAGATGATAGGTGGATAAAAATGCTAAATCTAGTTGAAAAATCTGGCTGATATCTTACATACTCCATATTTCTACAGAAAATGAAGTTTGAAAGTGTTGATGTGGGAATAAGAAAAATGATTCTTTACAATATAACAAAGAAAAGGTTATCAACAATGTAAGATAAGTTCTAGATAGCTGAAATCTCTTATACTATTAAGCTAACACATACTTTTCCCATAGTTTTAGCAAAATCCAAAATACCTTAGACATGATGTCTTCTAATTCACTCCGTGGTTTATATGTCCCATCATCATAACGAAATCTGTACATCACCTGTTCATTTTTGAAGTGGTGCTTATCTGAAACTGAACCATCAAGAATAATAAACACCTTTTATTTTCCATTCTCTAGCATGAAGTCCTCCAAACCCATGATTTGTTGAACAAGATTTGGTTACTATAAAATAATACAGGAGTTCTCAATTAACAATGGTAATAGGGACTGGAATTTCCATCACTAAGAAATTGCCATGGTTCCGAGTAATGAACACAATCAAATCAGGGCTCTGAGGCTTCAGTCAGGCTTTTAGAAAGACCTTTTATTGAAGATCATATTGGCATGTTGAAAGGTGAAGCTTAGGGTAGTTAAAAGAATAGAAACCCCCCCTCCCCTGGTGTCTTAGGTCACATTAACCAATCAGTCCAGCAGCAGCTTTCCCCTCGGTCTCAGCAGATGTTTGTTGCCATGACCTTGGCTCTCATGCTGATTCTGGTCAATGCTTTGTCTAGCAGTTTAAGGTACCACATTCCAATACCTTCTGACTCCCACCCCACAAGAGTGGCAACTGAGAAATGAAATGAAAGTAAGCACAGCAGAAGTTGTTTCGAGGGTTGACAGAGATGTGATCATAACATGTGACACCACTTAATCACTCTGCTTAGCAGCAGCAGTACCTGGAGTCCCTGTTTACCATTGTTAAGTGAAGACTGCATGAGTAATTAAGCAAGGATCTCACAACATTGGCATTTTTGACTTCCTGCTGGTTTCCCCATTGACTGTGCTTGTAGGGCACTAGCAAGAAAGATCACAAATCATGATTATGTAATTATAGTAACACTGCAACAGTTAGAAATCCAAGCTAGTTGTCAAGTGCCATCACTGTGGGGGAACTGTGCTGGCTAAAACCTAAAGGACTGGTCATAACTACCACTCATTCAGTGACATCACAAGTTTGATTGGATGCTGAATGGGTGATCATTAAATGAGGAACACCTATGCACAAACATAAAAGATTGTATTAAATTGTAGTTCTTTCGTAGCAAAACATACTTCTGCTTGCACAGATCATTGCATCTAGACTCACTATAACTGTTCACATCCTTGGGGAATATTACTAGAAGTCTACTTGCAAAATTTTCTGTAGCCAAATAAAAGTGATATTAGTAATTTGTATTTAAAATTGCTCCCAGAAGGCTTCCCTGGGGCCCAGGAAGGCAAAAAAACAGAGCGTGCACCCCCGTACCCCTTTTTGCCTCCTGGGCCTCAAGGAATCCTTTTGGGCAAAGCAGTAAGACAGCGAGGGGGATTCTGGCACAACTGATCATTGGAACAGCTGATCGTCAGAAGGAAAAAAAAGAAATAGCTTAAGGAGTGACTAGGTGTGGGAGAATGCAGTCAGCAATGTGGATCCAACTGGAGACCACAGCCAATGTTTTCTAGGTGGAAAAAGTAAGAAGGCTGGTGTTGATGGAAATATGTGAGAATAATTACTTAGGCAAAAAGGACTGGAATATTTTTAAAATCCAGATCAAGATGACCTAAGTTACACAGGCAGATGCCTCCCTAATTCACAGAAGTATGAGAAGGAGGAGATACAGCAATGCCAGATCTGCAAGATTCTGTTATAGCTAATCTCAATAAAAGCAGTTTTAGCCTTTATGAGAAGTTGATTTCCTGCTTTGATCTATTTAATGAGCTTGACACTAGATTGACCTGGGGGATCAGACAGTGTATTTTTGCATTAAGGTAAAGCCATAACTGGATATAATCCAATAATCAATAGCAATGGGATCGCAGCTTAATGATAAAGCACACAGTTTATATGTGAAAGATTCAGATCCAAACTCTGCAATTTTCACTTAGAAAACAATCAGAGGTAAAAAGTATGAGGAAGACTTTTTCATGGAAATCTATTAGAGGGCAAATAGGGGCAAATTAAAATATTCATATGATAATTATGCAAATGCTATAAATTATGCTCGTGGTATATGGCAGTTGTATATAATGAGAATTTGCTTCCTTGCTGTTTGCTGCAGAAGACACTGGATTTTTCATTGCTGGGAACCCTGGAGAGCTCCTATCAACAATACCAGCCTACACTGACAAATAATAGCTTCCTGCAATATTGCAGTATCTTTCAGACTCTTTAAAAAGGCACTGAATTTGCTTGAGAGGTGCCTTTCCATGAAGGGCTGACAGAGATCATCAATTAAATAGTTCTTCGTTATTATGACAACTATATATAATATGAAGATGTGTTGTATCAAAGAAGCAACAACTTTGTTAATATTGTCATGCCAAACGTCTGCTGTGTCAGAAGGAGATTATTCAAAAGTATATCTTTATGTAATTACATAATTACAGCTATGACAAGTCTTTTTTCCTATTATATTGCCTAAAAGAAAGGCTAGATTCTAATTATTTTCTGTGCTCAATATTTCATCAGAGCATATTTGAAAATTGAGTGCATTGAACTGATGCTATCTGTTCCAGCACTAAAATGGATCTTCTCAGGATTTCAATTTATGAAAGTATCTTCAACTGTTGGTCTACTGACATTGTTAGGGGAAAAAAACATTTCTGGTTTACTAACACAAAGAGATTATCAAAAATGTCAGTCAAATTTAATAGAACTCCCCCATTAAAATTTGATTCAGGGAGTTTGCATAGGAATTAAGATGACTCAAATTCTTTAGGAAGAAAATGCCTCATGACTTAACTTAATTAAGTTAATTTTCCAGCTTTGAACACCTGAAGGATGCAGCAGGAAATCCTACTGCTTAAACAAGAAACTGATACTGTTATTGGGAAGCAGCAGGAGAAAAACAAGTTCTGGGCCTCATTGTTGAAGGAGAATATCCTGCCCATCTAGCAAACCGCTGGAGAGTTATTTCACACACTAGAAACAGATTTTGATTATGCTACCCATGGGCATTCTGAGAGGAAAAACAAATTATGGCTCTGTGAGCAAATGCATCTGTTCAACATATTCATTTGCTCAATGACACATCTTGATATGTATGTAAACATCTGCTTCTTAGATCTAAAAATGTGCAACCCACAAGATGTGAGCAATTTATTACAATAGTTGATCAGCACAGGAAACAAAGGGAAAAAATGGTAAGGTTTGAACCATTAACTATATACTATTATTTTAGCTTTGCCATAAATTTTTACCACTCCATGCAAAAACATAATGTATGAAGAGATCGGTGAGACTGATTTTTTTTTTTTGAAGTTCTTGTGTCAAAATATATCAGAATAATCGCAAAAAAAGATTTTGATTGATTCCCATAAGCTTTGGGCAATACTAAATTATACTGAAGTCCTCTTGGATTATGCACTGTTAAATTTCAGCACAGTTATTAGCATTTTGTCACAAGCACAAATACTGTTGTCCCTCACATTCGCCATATGATTGTCCACTGGTTAAAGGTTACCACTTGTGAAGTAAATGTTTGATTCAATGTCACACAAACTAGACTTGAAGAGATTGCTTACCTGGAAGTAGCTTCAACTGTATTTCTTCAAATTAGACATATATACATATTTAGTCTGCATTTTTTGTCCCTATTTTTGTGATAAACTCCATGAGACACAATGGAATTTACTATTGAGGAATATGCATAAAGAATTACAATGCTAAATGCATTATTATATTTTGCAATCTAAAAGAGAAGTGTAATCTTAAAGTTTATCTTAAATTACAGTTTGTTTTAAATTACAGAAAACTATTAAAATGATATTTTTATTTATTTATTTATCATATTTAGACACAGGCAATCTCCCTCATAGAACCATTCTGAGCAAGTATCAATACCAGTCATAAAAATATATATTTCTAACGTTATGAGCCACTAATAGTGAATCATCATTGCAAAAGTGTAAACCTCTCCTCTCTTCATCTTGGTTTCCAGTTTAGAAACATAGAGATGAGTCTTGTAATATGATAGATCTCCTTGTTGGAATTTGTTTAACCATTGCAAATTCAGGGGTGCGATGGCTCAGCGGTTAAAGATGCTGAGTTTGTCAGCAGACAGCCCAGATTTTAGACCCAAGCCCTGCGCAATGGGCTGAACTCCCATTACTTGCCTCAGCTCCTGCCCAATGATCAGTTCAAAACCAAGCAAATGCAAGAAAATAAATAGGTACCACTTTAGTGGAAATTTAACAGTACCACTTCGGTGGTTCCATGCACTTTGGCTTATGGTCATGCTGGCCACATGACCACAGAAATGTCTTTGGACAATGCTGTCTGGCCCTCTTGTCTAAGAAATAAAGATGAGCACTGCCCCCTAGAATTGGACATAACTGGAAAGGGGAAACTTTTATCTCAATCTTTTTGTGGCATACCTGGCCTTTGCCTGGTTTGTTTCAGAGACTCTTTCAAATAAACACGTATTTATGTTAGCCACTAAATTATAGTATCATATTATTTCTGGAAACTATAGCATATGAAAAACAATTTATAAAAATGTTAAAATGCGCTCCTCCAATTAGCTTTAGTATATATCTTGCTTCTTTTATGCTTCTTTTTACTTAATTTTAACATTATTACATCTGATGGAATTTTATGCTAAAATACAAAACACTCACCATGATGGATGATGCCATTCTCTAATAGAGCTTGCCCCAGATTGACCCCTTCTTCTGGTTTGCTTATCTCCCCAATTTCTTTCAACCAAAAAACAAACTCACTGGAAAGAAAAAGAGAAGCGGTTCAATGAATGAAACTGGTTTCCTATTTCCTTTAGGCAAAAAATAAATGTGCAATGATCTAAGGCATTTTTCTCTCTATCAGGTAAAGCAAAGCATAGTCACGTGGGAATCACGTGGTGCTTAGGACGCTAATATTCAAATTCCTGCCCCCTTCACAAAATATCCAGAGACATTCTTCGTCAATCATTTTCTGTTCACCTGGTCCACTTCAAGGAGCCTTTCTAATGTGTTTGAACAGGCTGACAAGGCAGCATTCTACAAGTCTTTCCTGAGATTGTGCATGCATGATCTCTGAATAATGACATCTTGTGTATTAGCCTCTAGCTTTCTCTCCCAACTATCATACTTAAAATAAACTCTGCAAATTTTATACAAAATGTATCCTATCTAAATCATCTGCCAAATTGAATGTTTTAACGTTTTACTTAAAATGTATGAACATATTATGGTTACAGATTTACACAATATGTGCTGATTTGTGTATAAAGAAAGGCATATCTCTCAGTCGCTCATAACTTTGACTCTAAAGTTATCTATGGAATAAAGAACTGACACTTCTACAGTCACCTTAAAGGTCATCAAGACTACTTCTGCAATTAATTTCTGATTTAACACTTGGCTTCTGAATAGCATGCCAGAGGCTGTAGTCTAAGAACATATGCATGCAAGATTTTTAAAAATGTATCAGATTGTATTATTACTGTCTCATTTGCATGTTTTGCCTTCTTTAAAATTATCATTGGGATTGAATTCCTAGACCTGGACTGCAAAAAATATCTTTGGTAGTTCTTTGATTAGGACAAAATCCCATCAAAATGGCAGGGCAAGCTAGTGTATATAAACAGGGGGAAAACTCCATACTTACTCACACTGATGATGTTATCTAGTTGGGTAATGAAAGGTTTGCAAACAAGCAACTAAGTTCAGAGTGCCCCCAAAACCCCATAATTCAATCCCGAACTACATATATTATCTTCTATTGAAATGCAGAAATTCCAACAACACAGACAATGACATGAATAAATAAAGTTAAATAATAAAAATATTGTCATATTACAGTGAAGGCAATGTCAGGTCAGCAACCTAATTTTTATTTATTTCCTTTGTTCCAGAATTTCTATATGGATAAAAAAAACTAAAGAAGCTTCTTGAATGAGAAGCAAACTGTCTTCAAACAAGAACAAAGAAACTCCAGTTGCTTTTTGAAAAAGCATCTTTGGGACAACCATGACCTGAATGACTGGGAATCTCCACAGACATTTGGTAGAGACTGGTATTCTTTACTGGTCATCCATAAACATCAGAAAACTATATCTTACCGATTTGTAAACTGATCAATTTTTTCCATTCCACTGCCTTTCAGATATTCCAGTTGTCTTTCTACAACTCCCATTAAATCTCATCCTGTTTAAGCCCGTCACACTGCACCAATGGATGGAAAGAGGATGTAAAACGGAGAAAAACACTTGCCATCCATTGGTTAATGCGATGCTTCCGTTCTGTACTCACTGGCTCCATTTTGCTTCCTCTCTATCCGTCCAGCATCCGTCTATTGACATTTCATCCGCTCAGAAGGTTTTGAGCTGCTCAAAACTTTTGAGTGGAAAATGTATCCAATGCATCCGTTCTGCATCCTCTAGGCATACGGGGGACATCCGTTCTGCATCCATTACGCATCTGCTATATCCGCTAGGCATCCGCTGCGTATCCGCGCAACTCAAATCTGTTCCAGTGGTAAACGGACGCAGGGAGGAAGCGGAACGGATGCGCAGCGTTAGTAGCACGGATGGAGAAACGATGAAAGCGGATGCAGCTATGCATCCGCGTCATCCGCTACGCATCCGCTCTGCATCCTCTACCCATCCGCTCTGCATCCTCTACGCGTCCGCTCTGCATCCTCTACACATCCTCTACGCAATCCTTTACGCATCCGCCTTGCATCCGCTTCCATCCGCTAGGCTTCCGTTCCGCATCCACTTTCCATCCGCTCTGCGTCCTCCCCCCGTCCGTTCCTTTCCGTGTTATCCGCTCTGCTTATGCAAATTTTTGCCCCTTTTGAGAGCGGATAACAACGGATGGAACATTTTTCTCGTCCGCTGTGTCCTTTTTACAAACGTTTTGCATCCGTTGGGCAGTGTGACAGGGCCTTTTAGACAGTAATTTCAACATGCAGAAATTATGTTCAGCCACACAAACTACTGAGAAATCCTGCAATGAGTTTATATAGCCTTTCTTATTTGTCTCTCTAAATAAATTTTAAAATGTTATTTATTTCTTTTTGGGTTTTTTTTTTTCCTGAAATAGACTACCTGTGGCTTGGATGAGTCAGCCATTCCTAAAACATGTTGAAATTGTAGAGTCAAATTCACTGTAACTGGAGGCATGGATTGGATAAGAAAGTGACATACACAAATGACAAGAATTACAGCTATTTTATTGTACATCTATTTCCTCCGCAGGGGTACACTTTCATGCTTTGTCTGGCTTTTGCAGAGCTTTGAAATAGCTGATTTTTTACTTGGCAAATTACCAGATTCCCTCAGGAATAAAGGAAATGCCCCATTCATCAAGTTTTTTTTTTCCTCTTCTTTCTTTGCCCGATCTCTTTCTTGTTCATCCATGGCTGCAAAACAGCTGCAGTCTGTCTGGATCCAAGTTGTGGCTTATGTGTTATGACATAGCATTGCAGTCATTCATTCAGAGAAGAAAGGGTACCTTCTAAGAAACCAGGGCTACTGTCCCAAATGATATCTCATACGGAAGTTCCACCTTCTCCCTGCAATGTGCAACTTAACTCATATGCTCGTGTTTATGATTTTCCTTTGAGCCATGCTTATGATTACTGGAGAAAGCTGAATTTAATAATAGCTCCAACTAGATGTAAGAAGTTTGTTGATTTTGAAAAACTAAGCAGGGTTGGACATGATTTTAAAAAATGGGGGAGGGGGAAGCCTTACAGTCGCATTTATGATGATTACAGCATCCCCATGTAACCTTTGGGCACTTGGCAACCAGCAGATATTTATGAAGGTTGCAATGTCCTGGGGACATGAAATTGCCAGTTTACAACAAGCAAAGTCAATGGGGGAAGTCAGATTTGCTTAATGACCTTGTATCTCATTTAACAACTTCAGAGATTTGCTTAACAGCTACGGCAGAAAAGGCTGTAAAATTTGGGCACAGTTCACTTAACAATTGTCTTGCTTAGCAATGGAAATTCTGATCACAAGTATGGTTACAAAAGACTAACTCTAAGTTAAAAACTTCTATTATCTCTGTGATCTTGGCAGAAGATACCACCAAAGAAACAAGACTAGTGAAAAAGATTCAAAGGATCGATCAAGTCCTGCACACTGACTTCTCTCTGGTACTAGTCAGAAGTTGATGCAAATCATAAGAAAGCAAATTTGCATGGTTGCAAGAGGAAAGTTTCGGAAGGTCATGGACAAGTAAGGCAGTGGTGGGATTCAATTGTTTTATTTCTGGTTTGGTGGGCATGGCATGGCTTGGTGGGTGTGGCTTGGTAAGCGTGGCAGGGGAAGGATACTGTAAAATCTCCATTCTGTCAGCTTTGGAAGCCATATTGAGATCAGATGCTCCCATGCTGCCACATCTCAGCCTGGGAACATGGGAGGGGGGGAATATATTGGAGTATATCAAGTTCGACATAATAACATTCTTTTTCTGATTCAAGGTCAGGTTGTGTTGTGCATAACGGAGAAGAAGTTCTAAGTTGGGACGGATGGTAATTGGGGCATTTGATGTGATGATGGATGCAAGGGATGGATTTTGTAGTTTTTACTTATTGTAAGGAAGCCCAGAACTTTCAGATTCGGGATTCCATAGTTGTGCCAGTTTACTATCCACAATAAAAAGAACCTTCAAGCGATGTCTGTCTCAGAGTCATTGGGTGGAATGGAGTGTTGCTGGAATGCTGACACATTTCCTCACCACTCCTGGGGAAAGGTTACCACCAGTTCTCTGAACTACTCAAAATTTCTGCTACCGGTTCTCCAGAACTGGTCAGAACCTGCTGAATACCACCTATGAAGTAAGGCCTTTAAAAAAAGAGCAGCTATGTTTGGAACCAATATTAAGTTCTCTACCAACAACTTTGTATACTCAGAGATCTGTCAAACAAACTATAAAAGTCCCACTTGCTGTGCGTGACAAGAAGCAATGTTAATGGTTTGAGAGCAAGAAAATGTGCAGGCCATATTTTGAAAGATTGGGGGGGGGGCGTACTAAGATGAACAGATATGAATTTACTGATCTGCTATGAAAAAGCAAGCTGACTGCTGAAGTTAAGTTAAAAGCTCACCATTTTATTCTTCTTTTTCACAGGTTTAGCAATTGTAGGCAAAATAGAAAGATTGCTACATGGAAGACTTAAACCCTATTTATAGTTAGATATGTGAATATGGAAATGCATAAAGGAATAAACTTCAGGTCAAAATTGGGGGTCTTTTGTTTAAAAAGAAGATGGGGAAGCATCAAAGTAATTATGGAGAGATTTTTTTAAAGCTAGAACTAGACAAAAGCAGGATGTAAACAAAAAGTAAACTATAGTAGGAAATATTTCATGCACCTCAAGAAAGATTACTGCAAGATGGAACTAACAACTTCTATAGGCGTTTTGAACATTTGGAGAAGACAACTTCCGCAGCAAAACAAACAGGAAATCCCTCATGATCTAGTGCAGGGTGTCAAACCCATGTTGTCACAGTGGTGCCACATGACGTATCAGGGTTCCCCCCCCTTCACTAAACTGGGTGTGGACAGCGCATGAGCCCTGATCTAGTGTCTACAAGGATACACGATTATAGCTTCCATTCATTCAAAATATACTATGGATTAAGTTCAGAACCTTAATGCTGACAGTATCTACACCCATGAATGGAGTCAAACTAATCATTCTGGCACGGCTTTTCCCTTCATGAAAGTAATTAGAAAATCTTCCCTGCAGTTGTGTTTTGTCTATTAGAAGAAGCTGCAGTACTCAGTGCTCACGAATGTTTCTTGAGGAGTCCAATTGTGGTAGAATGTAATGTGGAATCCCAGGAGGAAGGGGCTGCTTTCCAAAGAGTAAAGAGACAGCAGACCTTGGAAAGTTTGGTTAGCAGGAAGAGAGTTAAAACAGTTCCTCCCTGGCTATTCCGAGTGTATCTCTGGTTATGCCAATAGCAGTTTTACTTTGGCAAGATTCCATTTACAGGTGAAAAACAATAAAGGAAATTGCTCTTAAGTAATTTCACATGTCATTCTTGATTGTTGGGGACTTGATGCCAATATGGCCTCACATATTCAAGCATCACAGAATGGAATTTACCTCTGACTCTAAGGTAAGTCCTATGAAAGTCTGTCGGTGTGTAAAATGCAGCTGTCATGTGGAGAACGAGTGGCAGTGGCAGCAAGTAACAGTAATGTTGCGCTGTGGTGATGGATGAGGGAAAACATATATATCGGGCAGAGTTGGGTGTTTGACATCTCAAAGTCCAACTACTCCCATTATCACACCTAAAAATATTATTTCTGCATCTGCCAGAAACAACAATCCTTACCCTGCATGTAGAAAATAGAATCATTTTGTTGCTCAATATCTGAAAATTAATTGCTATGCTAGATGGAAATGAGAAGGAAACAACAGGTATTCAGAATTTCATTACTAGAAAAACCTTCTCAGATGATCTCCTATCTAATCTCCTCTTGTTAATATCTTTAGCACATGTCATTTTTTTTCATTTATCTATCAAATTTCTACCCTTCCAATATCACCTGCATGACTCCGAAGGGTTTACAAACAATCTTCTATGTTCAATGTCTTTCCAAGTCTAACATTCACACTTTAAAAAATCTCATCTTAATATTGATCTGGCTACAAATAGTGGGTTTTTCCCTAACTCGCTGATAAAAAAGGCATAATCCTACTTTTATTTCTGCATTTTAAATTTGACACTATAAGACAAAACAACTGCAAGAGTATCAAAAAAGAGAGGGTTAGGAGAAAAGGAAGGCAAGACAAGGTAGGTTGTCAAAACTATTTTCAGATTGTGTTTGTTGTGCACTTGATTTCTTCCTTTTCTAGTGATCTTGTCTTCCACATCCAAAAGAATCTGCTACCATTGCATAATCCAAGGGCATTGTGTAGGAATGAATGGTTAATTTTAATAAATTAACTGTAATAGAGGTTAAAGACTTTTCCAATTAAGTTCCATCAAAGCACATCTGATTTGGCTCCACAACCCACCCACAGAAAACTCACAATCCTTTCAGTTAATTGGAATGAAAGGCCCTATTCAAACCAAAATTACTTACTTGCCAAGAAAGCACTTGGGAACAGTGCTTAATTTTCTCCTCCTGTCTTTGATAAGATTCACTTTCTTGTTCATCATCATGTGATACAGTTTTTCTCCTTTCTCAGCAATCATAGCATAAGCATCTCTCTCCATGCCTAGCTTCAAACCTGGAAAACAAAAGCAGAATCTTCCATAAACTCTTCCCAGATAAACTTGGTCCCCTCCCCACCAAAAAAGTCGACCTAATACCAATTAGATCACAAATGTTTTCCTTTCCTTGGTGAAATTAGTTTTGTAAACAGAGAGACAAAAATAAGCTTCTCAGTTGTGAATAGACTTCTTCTCCCTTAAATAGAGTAAAGGTCAATCTGAAGCTTTTCTATCCTTTTTTTTAATGGAAGCACTTCATTCACTTCCATCACAACTAAGGCGGTGTATATTTGACAATGCATCCAAGTCAATCATAAATATACTGAATACAGTGCATCAAGTTTCTGGTCTAATTAGAGAAAGTGTAGTATTATGTCCACTGCAATTCAGAACTGTTTTCATGATCATATTTCTACTGAATGATTTGCAGGGAGAGGGACATTCTGGCCGATTGCCATCTTCCTCTATACTATAATATTACTCCAAAACACTTGCTGACAAATTCTGCCAAAGGCAATTTGCAAAGTCAGATTGGGAGAGAAAGCAGTCTGTGTAATTCAACACATTCTCTCGATTTGCAAGTACATCATCAAATTCCCTAAGCTCTGAGGTAAGGAGAAGACTGCAATGCATCCCTTGCTCATCTGGTTGGAACATAAAACATATTGCCTTCGTTCTGATAATGGCTTGGCTGTTAAAGTATCTCAATCTGATGGGATTGCTTTTCGATAAAATCTTGAATTCATGCCTAAAACCTCCTTGATTTCATTCTTATCTATGACAAACAGAAATTGCCTCTAGACAAGCAAGTGAATCTCCAATTGTCAGCCCTCCCAGGTAAACTAGACAGGAAACATAAGCAGAAGAAACAATTCTTCTTTATAATGTAAGGATACATTGGAAAAATCTTGTAAAGTTCAAAGTATAAACCTCCCGCTGCCACTTTTAAGTTCTTGACCTATTAGGGTGGATCCTTCCTAAGTTTGTTACTCTATCTGTTATGCCACTGGGGGCTCCTATCTCTCTTGTCTAATTGTTACATCTCTTCTCCTCATTCCCCAGGGTCATTCACACATTCCATTACATCAGTGTTTTGGAAGACAGTATAGAACAGGGATCTCCAACTTTGGCAATTTTAAGACCTGTAGACTTCAACTCCCAGAATTCCTCAACCAGCAATATCCCTGGTATAGAAGATTAATAGAGTTTGAAAAACAAGATCAATAAAGAATTTATATACTTCCAAAACTGGTCTGCTTGTAACCTTTAATTAGGTGACATGGTGTATCACAGTGCAACGATTTTGGGAATCAAAGTAACTCAAATGAGCTAACTTAAATAATGCATCCAACATCTAGAAAGTCAAAATCCACTCCCTTGAATAGGTAGGGGCTTCTTTTTTTCTGGCAGAAACCAACAAAAAGCATCACAAATCAGGTTCACAAGACCGCAGGATGCTGCAACTGGATGCAAATGCAATTAAGTTGGCAAGTGCCCAAAATGCTGTCATAATTTCAGTGGAGTATAACTGTGTCACTCTGAACTGCACCCATGGTCAATTTTTAATGGCATGTAGAAGATTTTAAAAGAGTTTAATGATACAAGTAAATGTCAGAACCTTAACAAAATGTGTGCTGTACAAACTATCATAATTTTTCCATAGTTAGCATACGGAATACTAATATAAATTCCTTTCTAGAACATCTACAGCAGTCCTGGGAATCCCTTGGAAACAAAGGGATAAATAAAGCCCGCAACCAGGCTTTATTGCATATTAATTTTTAACACTCTACTGTGGTCTTATTATATGTATATTCTATTGTTTTTAAAGGTTATTTAAGATATGTTTTATCACTCTGTTTTTACTGTATGCCATCCAGAGTCACATTCATGAGCTGGGTGGCTATATAAATTTCACAAATAAATAAATCATAAACTTACTTATCTGCTTATAAAACAAGAGCCATAAAACTTTTACACAGTGGGTAAAATAAACTTAAATATGAATATATGTGCCAAGACTACTTGAGCTCCACATCTCTGAATCTGTTTTAAGGGAGAAAACTTCTACATTGTAGAAGCTTAAATTATACCTCTGCATCGCCATCATCATTTTTTTTCGCCATGACCATTAAAATAAGCTGCTCCTTTTTTAGATGGGAAAATTTTGCAAATGTATACAGACTTTTGTCCCTAAAATATAAAAAGTGTCAGCCACAAGCTTACTTTCTCTTTGTTCCCGTTCCTTGATTATAGCATCCAGCCATTTCTGTTTGTCCTCTGCTGTCTTGGCCATACAGACAAACCATTTGTTTTTGGCAGTATTGTGTATCTTCCATCCATTTGTTACTGTATAACCATTACTGTGATAATCTGCTACAAAAGCACAAATGTACCAAGAAGAGAGTTAGTGCAAATCTGGAGCTTAAAAGGAAAATAAATTCAACTTGGGCTCCACCATTGTCCCTTTTCTATGGTAGTAATAGAAACAGCTAGATGGATGTTCTAAAAGTTTGAACTGAAATACTTTTTGTGGGTAACTGTGAAAATAATACTGAGAGTACTCCAAAATCTGGTGAGAGAGTGATTAGTGAGAAGGTATTTATTATATCAAGTGAGAAAATGAACTTTCAGCTTCATCTGATGGTTACTGATACCAAAAAGAAAACACTTGGTCTGAATTGTTTTTAATTTTAAGGGAGTTCAGACTGACTAAAAATCAATTATATTTTAGTGGCACAGTTTTTGCATTGGTACAGATTGAACTACATTAATTTTCAGATCCTTGGCTTAATCTGGTAATTGAATTAACACATTTTAGGGGTTAGGACTCCTAAAATGAACTACCAACTAACTATAATTAGCCAAGTTAAGAGTTCCCAAGCTTTGTATATTCTGGGGATGGATTTTCTAGATCCTTACCAGACCTAGTTAAATATATTAACAGAGACTTGGAATTTAAATACCACTTCAGAAATGCAGATAATTCAATCCAAACTAAAGTGATGCCTGCCAAGAAAACAACTGGATTTTTCTCTGACAAATGAAATAGGCTTGTTCATTTGTTTGCTTACTTAGTTGCTTAATTTCTATGCACCCATTCCTGAAGACTCGGAGCAGCTAATATGCAAAATCATTTCATAAACTAAAGACAACACCCTCAAAAATAATAACATTTGCTTATACATTTAAACTTATTGGCCACCTAACTCCAGTGGAATAAATATACATGCAATATAAGCAACATTAATATGTACAGGTGATCCTCATTGAACAACCACTCATTCAATGAGCATTCAAAGTTATGATGGTGCTAAATGTGGAAGCCTTACCATAGGTCCTCACATGCAACCATCACAGTACAACTGTTGTCACATGATCACAATGCAGACACTTGGCAATTGGCTCACAATCAGGACCCTGCAATATGTCACAGTCATCTGATTGCCATTTGCAATCTTCACTGATGCTTTCCAACAAGCAGAGCCAGTGGAAAAGCAGACAGAAGGTCACAAATGATGACCTTATGACCACGGGATGCTGCAACCATATCACATCCATCACCTCATAAATTAAGCCAGAGTTGTGAATTCAGGAAGACACCCCCAGCCCAAAATCACCTCTGAAAAGATGTGTACAATTCCATTAAGAGTCAAATGGAAGAACATCACTGCCTTGTCCTTTTGAGACAAAATCAGTTGGTCCTTACCTGTCCCATCTTCCACATTCTCAACCTCCATTACTTCTGTGTTTATTCGCCCTCTGAAAATGTAGAGGGATCCATTGATAGACTTAGTACGCTTAGATGTTTTCTTCCCAGCAACTCTGTAGTTAATGAATATATAGTGAACAAAGATGTTTATTAAGTATTGGACAGTTTCAACACAACAATTTGCTCTTTACAAACATCCTGCCACTGAAATTGGGATAGGGATAGGAGTACATTTGCCACCTCCTGTACTGGTAACCATGTAACCATAAACACTATCATAAACCTGTTGTGGAGGAGTATTTAATAAAGGAAATGATACAAGCACGTAGTGACAGATGGCAAAGCAACAGTTGGCAACTAAAAATACAACCCATCTTTATGACAAGATCTGAAACCATAGTAATATTAAGGTAGTTAGTTAGTTATATATGTATGTGTGCAAGTATGCATTCTTGTATTGTATTTATTTATGTATTTGCCCATCTCTCAGTTGCTTTTGTTTAGTGGTTGTTTAATTTGATTTAAGACAAAACTTTTCAGGGATCAGCAGAGATTCTGGATGCTGCTAAAAGTAGATAACAGGTAGAACTGAATAATAAGCATCCTGCTGAATCAAATTCAATATAGATCAGCATTATATTCCCCCTCAAAGTTGGTCAAGATGCATCTGAGAAGCACACAAGTAGAACATAAACTTGTCCACCTACCTTTTTAAATCATTGTTTAATATCATTGCAGCACATCACTATAGGTGACAACGATAAAAACAAAGAAGCAAAAGATGACAAAACACAGGCAACAGAAGAAGCAAACCTGTAGAAGGGGACTTCAATCCCTTTCACCAAAGGCCGGGACTTCAAAAACCTTCTGAAATACCTACAGGATAGGTATCATGATCTTGGGGGGACTTCATTTCAGAGGATAGATATTATTGCAAAATAATGCACTTCCAAGGTGTATAGTATTGTTTAACTGAAGGAATCAGGACTATGGCAATCCTGTTTGATCAAATCACCTAGTACAGGGGTCCCCAACCACCGGGCCCCAGACTTGTAGCGGTCCATGGATCATTTTGTACAGGCCGCAAAGAATGAATAATCGTGATTAAAATATATATAAAAATATGTTTTTAGGAAAGAAATAGGAAAGAAGCCCTTTACTATTGGGGAAGAATTGATTTTGCCGGTCCTTGAAAAAGTGTTTCTGCGTGAAATTGGTCCCTGGTACAAAAAAGGTTGGGGACCACTGATCTAGTAGATACTATGGGTGGTCCCTCAAGTAACCAAGTCTAAACTGCATAAGGCTTTCTAGGAAATGAACTGCACCTGGAAATGCAACTGGAAACAAACAGGCATTCTTTCATCTTGTGGAGCTGATTGCATGCTGAGGCATACCCATCACTGCCTGCATTCTGGTTGGGTTGTAATTGTGAACTGCCCAGAGTTTTGTTTTAAAATGGTTAGTCACATAAATCTTGTAAATAAGTTTAATAAATAAAGTTTTCAGGTTTCAGATGGTCTTCAAGGACAGCACCACATATAGTGCATGACATTTGTCAAGCTGTGAGGTGGCCAAGGTATGTCTGAAAGGTTTCCTGATCTAGGAGAGAGGACAACTGTCATGCCAAACAAAACTGTGTAAAGGCCTTTCTGGATGCAATTGTTCCATTGAGCAAAAACTTTGATTCCAAGAAGATCCTTCATATTGCATGTTACTCTTGACAGAGGAAATGCTACCCCCTCCAAAATTTTCCCAGATATAGATGCCCCAAACACAGCCTTAATAGGAAGGAGTCAGAGACAGTTCTTCCCCACTTACACCCTGCCTCAAGACAGAGGCTCAACAGTCTCATTCAGATGGCCTGGTATCAAAAGGTATTACTGGGTGTTATCAGCTTACTGATGATACCAAACCCTAAACCAGCAGATGACCTCGCCCAGCTGCTTCATGTAGATGTTAAAAAGAAAGGGAGAGGGGATAGAACAGCACTCTACTTGAGACCTCTATAAAACAATGGTCTCTATCCCCAATACATCGAGATGGTTAGAAAGACACCACTATTGATGGAACTGAAAGGCACTAAGAAATCAAGGAGTACCAGGATAGATGGTATCACTCCTACCTCAGCTCCACCACAGACATCTACAGCATCACCAAGGCTGCCTCAATACTAAATCCTGGCCTGAAACTTGACTGAAAAAGATCTAAATAATCCACTTTTCTAGGATTATAATCAGCTGCAGACTGGCTACCTTCTCCACAATCTTTCTCAAAAATGGAAAGTTGGAGGCTACATGATAATTATGGAGAACATTTGGGGTCAAGTCCCAAAGATGCTTTTTCAAGAGGCAATTGGACTTTCTTTGTTTTCCCAGAAGATGTTAAGCTTCTTATCTAAGAAGCTTTTTCAAAGAAGCAAAATGTCTTCAAGAAAAACAAAGAAAATTCAGTTGCCTCTTGAAAAAGCATCTTTGGATGCTTTGCATGACCTGGATAATTGAACATCTCCAAAGACATTTGAGGTCAAGGACTGAAATAACAAAAGTTTTTGTTAGCTTGTTGTTATCATTTTGGAAGAGTTTACAGTATTTTGCAAACTTCATAGAGATCTGTCCAAGGTTCTGACAAGCCTTTTCACCTTTGTCTTTTTAAGCATGAACAGATAAAATGCGATACTAAATATATACATGCCCTTCTTTGGAGAGGCATTCTTGAACATCCTGAGAAGAAGCTGAGCTATGGCAGAACAGAAATCTTCTTAGCTATTTGTTTGGGTTGACCTCCTAAGTGTAAATAAAGGTTTTGAATATTATAGATCGTGTGCTTCTGTTTTTGCTGTCCCATCTGATTAATAATCATCATGTGTCAATTAAAGATGATCCTCTTAGTTATGTCAGGGAATGGAGCAAGGAGTGGAGTATACCATTTTAAAAAATCTTATTTTTTTGCTGGTCTATGGCCATAATAGCAATAGCACTTACACTTATATACCACTTCAATGCTTTACAGCCCTCTCTAAGCAGTTTACAGAGTCAGTATATTGCTGCCAGCAATCTTGGTCCTCATTTTATGGACTTCGGAAGGATGGAAAGATGAGTCAACCTTGAGCTAGTGAGACTCAAACTCAAAGCCTGCAGTACTGCATTCTTACCACTGTGCTACCATGAAATATTTGATTTCATTTTTATTTTACAATATTAAATTATTTATATCCACCAGACTAAATTGCATTTGAAGCAGTCTGTATTTTTGAAACAGCAAGCAACACAAAAGCATAAAATCTATTTTTTAAAGGATGAGCAGAGATCAGAGATTTTACACCCACATAACAATGAACTGCAAAACAGAATGTGTGAGTAAGTAAATTTGTGTTACCCAAATTACAGCAATAAATTCTAACTGCCCCCCAACAATCCTGCACACATACGTGTATATATGTGGACATTTCTATCCATGATGCAAAGAACATTGTTTTAGTTACATGTGGGTAACTGCACTGTGTAGGCAAAGAAAATATTGTAGCTTTTTTCCCTCAAATATTGCAACCTTCTTTTGGGGTCACTTGGTAATGAATCAAAAGACCCATGAAACAATCCTGTAAATTTGGCTCTAGTCTATCTATATGTAAGAGCCTCGGTGTTGCACTGGTTAGAATGCAGGACTGCAAGCTACTTCTGCTGCAACCAGCTGCCTGCAATTTGGCAGATCGAATCTCACCAGGCTCAAGGTTGACTCAACCTTCCATCCTTCCAAGGTGGGTAAAATGAGGACCCAAAAATGTTGGGGGCAATATGCTGACTCTGTAAACAGCTTAGAGAGTGCTGTAAAGCATTATAAAGCTGTATATAAGTCTTATTGCTATTGCTATGTATACCATGATTTGGGGGCTACAGCATGGAAATGTGGTTCTAATACCAGCCTAGACATCCATACATCATAGAACATTGAGGTATAGTTGACATTAAACATTTTTCCACTGTATAAACTTGTCATAAAGTTCTATATTTGGACACTGTAGCTGATTAGTATGTCACTTATTGAATCCTGATGCTAACTAACTCCAGCACATGGTAGACATTCAGCTTCATTCTGCACTGAATTTAAACAGCAGACAGAGATAGATAAACCATCACAAATTATAGTAGCTTTGCCACATCTAAATATATCTCTTAAATAGTAGGTAGCATGCAGAAAACTCCTTTATTTTTAATGAAAATCAGATTCTGGAGAATGGGACAAAGCTTGCTTTCGAATTACAGGAAAAATAAACACAAATTTTTTGGGGAACTGAAAGTGTCAGAGCCGTCATATCGATCTCCAAGCCAAACTGCAGAAAACTTGCTCACTAATGCCTGTTCTGTACAAACAAGAGCACTCTCTCAAAAGGCAATAGAACATTTTGTTTCCCAAACTCAGTGTTCTGGGAAAACTGCCTGTAGAAAGGGAAGGGCTGTATTAATCCAAACTACTAAACTGAAGCAGGGGGAAAAAAAAAAAGGGCGGGGGGGACTGAAAAAGGAAGTAGTTCCAATGAATGAGGAGGAAGTTAAAATCTACTAGTAAAGAATAGAGGATGCTTTTGCTTTACCACATGGAATCAATGGCATTTCTGGCTGTGGGATGACTTTGTTCAATACATGGGATCTAGGTTAGTTAGGGAAGGCTACTATAGTATGAAGAATCTCTAACCTATTAGCCTATTCTGTTCCTAACTGACCTACAGACCTTTTGAGTAGGTATTTTCCTCTTTTTACTATTACTGATCTATTTCACCCATGCTTTGTCCTTCCTCTTTAAAAGGAAGATGCTCTTAAATTCATTTAGAAGTATGAATAAAGCCAGCAGAAACTCATAGTACAGGTCACCAACATTATTAGCTTTACTCCAATCCATGTCCTCCCCTCCCACTTAAATATCACTTGAAAGGAGACAGCATGAATGAGGCTAGTGGGATAACCTAGAGCTACCTGTACACCCCCAATCTTAGATGGCATGATTCTTCCCAATTAGTTTGATGCATGCCTCCCCCAAGGGGGGAGACATTCCTTTTGGATCGCCCATCTGATCAGACAAGTACCTAATTTCAGTCCTCAGTCAAGCCTACTTTCCCAAGCAAAAGGGAAATGAATATGAAAACTGAGTAATCTATTATATTAATCTTCAACAGCATTTGTAAGTTGTCATAAGCATGTTTTAAGGCCCACACAGTTATGCAAGATCATGCAAGAATCATACTTCAATAAATTATGCAGATTTTAGAGTTAAATGCAGGAACTTGGAAGCTGCAAGAGGAATGTCCAATCCTCATTCATAGTCAGTCAATTAAGGCTGATTTTCTGTGAATGACATTAAATGTTTCCCTACATCTGAGCTGAGTTGCTATTTGGATTCCCTCTCTGACTCTTCATTGTTTATGTTTATATTCCCTTTCATTATTTTCCTCTCAATTCTTGCATCATACATAGAAAAGGGCCAGAGGATGCATCCAAAATATGGTAATGCTGCTTAAGTCATTATTAGTCTTCTTCCCTGCAACCTACATTTAGAGCACGGCTTGCTGAGAGAAAGAAAGAGAGAAAGGAATAATTGCATTTAGAAATTATTATGTAATTCTAGTGACATTATTATTACCGCACTTTTTTTGCCTAAAATGTTTTAATGCCGAAGATGTTTTAATTCACTTGTGTTGTTTCATCTCAAGTTTCAAAGTCTCCAAAACATTTTTGCCTGCATGTTTGATTTCACTTTGCTTCTACAAACCCACCTGTTTTCAGGTCTTTTCCAATTATGTGACCCAGTTTCAGTACAGAGTATATTCCTGCCATGCACACCAGATTCCAGCTTTTCAGTTTCAGGTTCACAAGGTATTGTTTCTCTTAGCCTTCCAAGAGGACTGTTATAACCTGTTTTTTCCCCAAGTATTGGAACCAGGGCATTTGTGTCTTGGTTATTTGCTTCTTGTATTGATTATTTTAATTGGTTATGAATTTTTTTATTGTTTTTATGTGGGCTGCTCACCACTACATAATGTATTTAACATGGATAGTTGTATACATTTTCTAAATAAATAAAAATAAATTCCAACACAAGAATATGACCATTCTAAATTCCAACCTGCATTCTGAACTGTTATCCCCGAGTCCTCCTTGATCATGAGTGCCCAAAAATATCAAATAAAAAAAAGTATTTCTTGATGTTTTAAGAGAAATACATGAGATATTATTGGAATATGCTTAGCATAGTATAAAAAGAAACAGGAATCCTTCTTACATAAACAATATCCCAATCAACGAATAACCAACACAAACTAAGTAATAGGAAGCAACAACTTAATCAAGGAAACACCCACCAACATTGACAGGGCAAGCCAATGCTGTAATTGCACTCCCTTCTGTTGAATAGTTCTGTTGAACTGCCTCTCTTGGGCTGCATGTCTGCGCTTTTCTGCCCTCAACTCAGCCTGAGTTGCCTTCTTAGGAGCTAGAGCCTTAGCTCTGATTTTAGCAGCCACCTCCCTCTGGACTGGGTGTGTTGATTGGGTGTGTTGCCTATAACTTTTTTGTCTTATTGGTTTAAGAGACTGTTCCATTGGGGGTGGGGGGAAACTCTGCCTGACCCTAATCTTGCTCCATTTGAAGAATAAAGGCTCTTACGATGGAAAGAAACTGTTTGTAAATTTTTTGTATTAAGCCCCTTAGGGTATAAATTAGTCCCTGGGCTTACAAAATGCCCGCTCACCTCGTGGTGGAAGGCTTCAATCTAAGATGGATGCTGACTATGGGAAACAGGCTCCGAGATTGAAGAATTTCTCCTTAGGCTATAAAGAGCCCCGAGTGAAGTCAGCAAAGGGCAGCCTCTGGCCACAAAATCAGCTGGCTGACACTGGTGTTGGTTTGCCGATCACTTTTCACGACCGCTCAAACCGCAGGCGTGGGGGAGGTCTACAGACGCTGCCCAACTTGCTGAACAGCACTCTGGCAACGCTGCTCCCAACGCTGCAGGAGAGAAAGAGCCCTGCTCTCCTGGAAGAGCAGCCGCCCAGATCCTGGGAGCTGCTGAAGTGAGGAAAAAAGGTACTGAAGATTGCTGGTGAGTGCTATCTACAGAACCTCAGCTGGCTGAAGCTGTTATCAGTTTGCCGATCACTTTTGACCACCGCTCAAACTGCAGGCGTGGGGAAAGTCTACAGACGCTGCCCAACTTGTCTGAACAGTGCTCTGGCAATGCTGCTCCCAACCTTGCTTGAAACAAGGAAAAACGGCACTGAAGATCGCTGGTGAGTATTATCTAACAGAAGCTTTCAGAGACACAGCTACTGACTGAAAGGAGCTGAGTCAAAAGCTGGGGTCTCTCCCGGGGGCTGGCTTTTATATCTTAGTACAGACTCAGCTATGACATCATAGGAAGGAGTCAACCCATCCTAGGCTCTCGATGCAGCATGGAGAAGAAACAACATAAAACACTTATTTCCATGTATTTATTATTAAGGAAACTGAACAAAGAACATAGACAGTGAATTTACCTGGATTTCCGCTTGCAATAAACAAGCAAATTATCAAAAAGAAAAAATGTTCTCTCCTGGATGTTTCCAGCTGAGATTTTTAGTAAGTTTCCTTGAAGCAGAAGCTGCGTCGAAATGTCTGTCAGGTTGGAGCCCTAGAATTCAAAAGAATCATTTCAGGATTCTATCCCACTACAGAACATATTATCAGAATTCTGGAGTCTCAATGTTAATCAAATCCATCTTTCACAGTAACTGCTGCTTAGAAATTATTTGACTAATTCTGTTGTTAGTGTTCCTTTTTTAACATATCTGTCCAAAAAAAATATCAAATTTTAAAAAGTAAATTAACTTTCTTACCGTAGCACCCTCCATACAAGATATTTGCTAAGATTTGTTTTAATTTTATATACATTTCAACTATTCAGTAACCAGAATTCGCTAATCTGCATACATAGATATTTGAAAAACCTATGAAAAGCCTAGCAAGACAGCAATAATACATACAGGCAAAGTGAAACCAATTGTAAAATTAAACAGAGTAAAGTTATAAAAACATTGAAATAATTGTTTAAAAGCCTAAGAGTAGAAAGGGGTTTACTTATCACTGCCCAGAAACCAACAGATAAACTGGGGTGTACAAAAATGAGACAAATTCCACCAATGGGAGAAAAAAAACTTGTTTTCATTGATAAAAAGAACACTGATGCTCATTGAGGAGCACTGATTATATTACCTAGTTTGGTTAATGAAATGTCTGCAAGAAAACAACCAAGTTGAGAAAGCACCAAGGAACCTCCATTTCAACCTTGAGCAACAAATATCCTCCTTTAATGAAGCCCTTTAGCTATACCAACACACGACAGTATATTTGGCAAAGGTCTTCAACAATTTCCATAAGATGCAGAAACACAGCCAGATGAACTAATACCACTTTGTTGTAAGGTTACATTAATAGAGTCTTGAAAGTCTTGAAAATACATCTTCCCTTCTTTGCCTTTACAGTTCAAGAAGCTAAAGGTAGTCCCTTCTGAGACATTTGCCATTCTCTCATTTTTTTTTCCCTGTGGACTCAGCTGCCTCTTATTTGACTACAGTTTAATCTGGGGGGCGGGGGGAGGGAATAGTGGACTGAAGACATATCTGCAAAAGTGAAGCCAATGATTGCAGCAAAGACCAAGGAACCAGTAAATAGACCCGTTCCTTGAAATCTTTCTGGTTTAGGAGTGGACACTAGATTGCCAACGTATGCTCCTGACAGTTGTTCCCCACAAGAGATCACAGGACAGCGGTCTCCTGCCCAAGCCGGGTTGCCGAGCCACACAAGTTGAGGAACACTATGTTAAAGACCTGAAGAATTATGTGTGATAGGATAAAGAAGAATGAACAGAAATGAAATATTTGAATGGATTAAAATTATCTGATTGAAATTAAAACAAGACATGCTTTTTCTTTTGGCAATATTTTATGGATTTCATGCTGACATTAAGACTGAAACAGTGATGTTTTATGGATTTGCCTATAAATAAGGGATGCAATAAGGGATGAAGCAATAAATTGTTTGCAACCTTGGAGGGAATGAACAGTCACTAAATTTGTTACTACTTGTGATGAAGGTTGGAAGTCACTATATGTCCACTGCTCAAAAAAAATAAAGGGAACACAAAAATAAGACATCCTAGATCTGAATGAATGAAATATTCTTATTAAATACTTTGTTCATTACATAGTTGAATGTGCTGACAACAAAATCACACAAAAATTATCAATGGAAATCAAACTTAGCAACCCATGGAGGTCTGGATTAGGAGTTACACTCAAAATTAAAGTGGAAAAAAATACTACAGGCTGTAAGCACAACCCCCACCTGTGGATGTTGGGCCTCATACCACCCTCATGGATTCTGTTTCTGACCGTTTGAGCAGCCACATGCACATTTGTGGCCCGCTGGAGATCATTTTGCAGGACTCTGGAAGTGCTCCTCCTATCTCTCCTTGCACAAAGGCGGAAGTAGCGGTCCTGATGCTGGGTTGTTGCCTTGCTACAGCCTCCTCCATGTCTCCTGATGTACTGGCCTGTCTCCTGGTAGCACCTCCATGCTCTGGACACTACGCTGACAGACACAGCAAACCTTCTTGCCACAGCTCACATTGATGTGCCATCCTGGATGAGCTGCACTACCTGAGCCACTTGTGTGGGTTGTACACTCCGTCTCATGCTACCAGTAGAACGAAAGCACCGCCAGCATTCAAAAGTGACCAAATCATCAGCCAGAAAGCATAGGAACTGAGAAGTGGTCTGTGGTCCCACCTGCAGAACCACTCCTTTATTGGGGATGTCTTGCTAACTGCCTATGCTTTCCGCCTGTTGTCTATTCCATTTGCACAACAGCATGTGAAATTGATTGTCAATCAGTGTTGCTACCTAACTGGACAGTTTGATTTCACTGAAGTGTGACTGACTTGAAGTTACATTGTATTGTTTAAGTGTTCCCTTTATTTTTTTTGAACAGTGTATTTTTTTCTCTTTTTGTTATATTCTTAGTTTTTTTTTCTTTTTTTCCTTTTCTCCTTGCACTTTTTACTCTTTTTTCTATTCTCTTAAATTTTAGTTTGAATTAAAAGTTTTCAATTATAATCTGAATTCTTAATTACACAGACACACACAAATTTGTAGCTCTTCCTCCTGCCTCCCAAAGTCTTACAGTACTGGACTTAAAATAAACAATTCCCAAGATATTTAGAGTTGTAAAAATTAGAACCAGTATATAGATTAGAAAAATGGATTGATGAGCATTGCAAGTAGCAAATCATTGTTACATGACATTTTCATTTGCCATCTCAGGTTAACAGTTCAGTCAACATCTTTTAAACTAAGACTCCAATATATTTTGAAAGACAGTCTTGCATATATTGCTTTGCTATATTCCAAATTGTAAGGGAGGGAAGTATCAGAGCTAAGTAATCCAATTTTATGTTTCCACATATAGTATGGTTTCCTAAGAATAAAAACATGCAAGTAATTTATTTTAAATAACAAGAAATTATTTCTGGCCAGCAAATTAGTCAATTAATTCAATTTATAAGACATACAGAACAAAAAATAGAGAAAGTATAAAAATATATTTCTTATTTTGCAATGTGTTTGGCAGGGTCTAACTTCCTTATCTGCAGTGCAAACCAGACTAAGGAAGTACATTACATTAGTATGACCTACTGATGTCTTCCAAGGAAAAAATACAAAAATTAATCCAGAATTGTGAAACACATACCACATCAGCAAAATCTTTTCTTTTATATTTTGATGCACCCAAGCTAGCAGAAGTGGGGTAGTGGCTGGATTGGTAAACTAAAACCAATTCTGGAGATTTAATAAAATACTATTAGTAGTAGTGGTAAGGCGAAGGAACATCACATCAACAGGAAGCATTCACATAAATGTGCAAAAAAGATGAAGCTTAGAGAGACTAGCTTTCTTCAAATTATTTGCTGAATTGGTATCAAATGTGAAACACAGATTTAAATCAGGAACTTCCTGGCTCACAGTTCAGTCTCATAGGCACATTACTAACTATTACGCCACATTCTCAACTCTATTTAGAACAGGAGTCTTAAAACTTGACAGCTTTAAGACTTGTTTAGAAAATTCCCAGAATTCCTCCTTTAGTCATGTTAGCTCAAGAATTCTGGGAGCTCGACTTCCAGTTTGAGCTTCTTCGGCAACAGACCGAAACCTCGTCTCTGCAAAGCTTCGATCCGTGCTTACCGCTGGAGCGCCCCAAGCTGGCTGGTTTTGGGGCTAAGCCACCCCGTAGAGGTGGTAAAGAGGGGGGAGACTGCCTTCAGGGTTGAGGAGAGCCACATCTCTCCTCCCCAGCTGGCCATTACTCCCTTTCCCAAAGGCGGTTATAGCGGTGGTCAGAAATGGCCACCACAAAGAAGAACTCAACCAGAAAAGAATGTGCAGGAGGAAGATAACAAGAGAAAGTTTTGGTTGACCAGGTCAAACAGCAAAAGCAACAAATAAGGTACCCTGGAATTGAAACTATTAAAAAAAAATTGTTCCCTAATAAGATTTTTAAGCTGTGAAGGAAAGAGAAAAGGGAAAAGATTTGGATTTTTTTTTCTCCTTTTCCTACATTGACAGCTAAGAGACTTTACCAAGAAATTGGAAAAAAATCTACTTTGACATTAATAGGCATTTAATGCTGAAAATAAAAAGCCAAAGGGATAATAAAGATTTTTGGATAATCAAAACAGGAAAGGAGAGAAAAAGAATAAAAGGGCAGGATCTGGAAGGGAGGAGACTGCCTGGAATTAAAAAGAACTTACAGGAAAATCTCAACAAGACTTCCAAAAGATACATTTTAACTGAAATATCGCAACAAAAACCTCAGGAAGAGAAAGTAGAAAAAGAGATAAGAATAACTTGGGACTATTTGGATTACTTGATGATTTCTGGATTTTTGGTTATTGTATTTGAGTGACTAAAATCAATCGGGTGGTTGTTTAAAACTGTTTAAAATGGCTCAACTTTTAGAAGAACTGAAAATGGAATTTAAAAAGTACAAAGAAAATGCACAAGAAGGGAGAGGTTCTTTTGGCTTCATATGTCAGTTTTTAGAAATGGAGATTTGGAATTTTGAGAAACAACAAGAAATGCCTGCAGAACAAGAAGATTGTGACAAAGAAGAAGCCATCTTTAATGAACAAGTAATCTTAGGTGGGGGGAAAAAAGGAAAGGGGGAAAAGAGAATGGAAAGTTTAAGATTGGGAAAAAAAACTCAAAAAAAATAGAGTGAAAAATAAGTATAAAATCAGAAAGCAACAGAAGAGGGAAATGCAAAAGAGAGAATTAGAAGTAGAGAGACAAGGGGGTAAAAAGGGGAGGGAGAAGAAGAAAGGGAAGAAAGAAAGGAAAAGAAGTTATAAAGGACAGAAACAAAACATAGAGAAACAGGGCCTATTTAGAGATAATGGGTGAAAATTTAAGGGAAAAAGGGATTCTGCAAAGGTACATAAGATAGTATTGTTATATTAGAAGCAGAAATAATTTTAGAAAATATAAAACAATGTATGATTAAAAAGTTTGATAAAATAGCTATCGTAATTCAGTAGAATGCTTGTGAATAAATAAATGCAACAAAATGAATATTTAATTATTTACAAAACATATGTGAAGAGGGAAATAAGGGAAAAATTAATTATGGAGATTATATGTGTCTTTACATATAATATGATATATAATTGAAAAGAAGTGTTAAAGATGTTAAGATTTCAATGATTATTAATGATAGAACTGAATTAGAATGGAATGAGGGTTTATAATTACATATATTTATAATCCTTTTTTAAAAAAAAGAATATAGTGTGTATTATAAGAATGTACCAAGCAGAATTGAATTGGAAGTGAATGTATTATATTGAAGGTCATAACCTTAAGGTATATATTGAAGTTTAAATAAGAATTGAATGGATGTAATTAAAAGATATAAAGGTATCATACTCCAATTTATAACTACAGGAGAAAATTTGTTTAATGAGAAAAGATAATATGAAATTGAAACAGAACAGACAAAAGTATAAATATAATGATTTGAATTGAGATGAGATAATCAAAATAAAATTGAGAAAATTAAAAGAGGGGAAAATCTATATAGAAAATGTAGAATAGTATAAGATATGGAACAGAACACAAAAAGGAGCATGAAATTGAATTTTGTGTCTGTATAAAGAAGTTCAACCTGGGACCATGTTATTTTCAAAAAAGATGTTTTACTTGTATTTTGTATGTGTGAAAACCCAAATAAAACTTTATTAAAAAAAAAAAAAGAATTCTGGGAGCTGAAGTCCACAAGTCTTAAATTTGCCAAGGCTGAAGACTGTTGATTTAGAAGAACCTGCTGGTTTTGAGTTCAGGATTCCATAACACTTATTTGAAATAAATTAGGCTGTACCTATGTGTGATACAAGAATGATTCTGCATTGAGTAGGCCAGTTCGATCCACCTATCAACTTCTTTTAGTCTATGTCATATAGGCTATAGTTATTCAAATAGGTGTGTAAAATATTTCCAGTTCTTAAAAATAAGTTTTTCCTAAATCAGAATCTTCCAGATGTGTTCAATAGACAATGAGGATTTAGTCTAACAAACCAGTTGAGGAAAACTATTTTAAATAGTATGATTTTCATATCTTGTTTGAAATTCATGAATCTGCATCCATGCTTAGTTATATTTAGCTATCCAAATAAATCAAAGACTGGAACTTGGTTATAATTGGCAAGCAAGGTTACAGAAAATGTGTTTGGTAAACAAACGTGATGCACCTCACTCAGATCTAAACAAAGAAAAGGCAATCACAGGCTGCACGCAACCCACATAATTTTTGTCCCTCTGCTCCCCAGGGAAATACCACTGAAACTTGGCAATATAATAGGCAAATATTGATGGTGAAATTTCAGCCTGTTTTCTAAATTTTTAATTGATTTTACTAATAGAAATGGGAATTATTTGTCTGTGCAAAGCTTGTACTCTCATCCTAACATTAAACTTCACCAAAACATGGGCTAAACATACAGCACTGATATAACCCAATATACAGAAAAATTCAAAATCATTAACTTTCAGATCATCAGGTGTTCAGCATGCCCTTACTGATAGAAAATAGAAAGTACTCCATTAGAGCCGAAAGTAAATATGAAAAAGGACTATAAATATAAAATATAAGAATAACTCTGATATCCATGTATTATTGCAGCTCGCTCTCTATATTGATTTTTCTTTTTTAAAAGTACAATATATTTAGGGATTTTCCTTCTTTACTTCTGAGGAATATAGAAGAAACATCCCTTCTGGTTATATTATAATCTGGCTGCACAAAGTATATTAAATTAAGATCAGCTTGTAATATAGGCAAACTTTTAGAAGTACATGATGTTACATTTTGAATTCTCCATACAATGGAATAAATCAGCAAGAAGCTTTCGTTTGCCTGAAAGAAAACTCTGTTAAACAGATCAGAAGTTCTTCCAATTCTCAGAATCTTTGTTGTGCTCCATTTAAATCCTTACAGCAACCATATTTGTTTCCTTATTATTACTGCTATTAATCCCCTACTATCCTAGCCAATCCCAATTGTTTTCTTATTATTACTGTTGTTAGCCCATTGCTATCCTGGATTAATTTATTATTTTGTTTATTACATTTGTTTGCTGCCCATTTCACCACAAGATGCCCTTGGACAGCTTACAAGGTTAAAAAAATGGATTTGACTTGGCAAAGTAGTTTCTGAGCCTTCAAAGCTGACCCTCAATTCAGAATATATTTATATTGTGCTCAGACACTGAACATTCTATCCGTTGACCAACTTGCTATTCAAAAATAAAAATTACATAGTTGGATATCGACATCATCCACATGGCCCCAGTTGGATGCCAAAAAAGAAGTCTGAAGGAGAAAATGAACAAGTCAAAACAAAACAATCTCAAAGTGGAACAAACACTCTAAACATGAGGAAGTTTATATGACTTCTAACAGATGTGTCTAGCAAAAGAATTTCAGCTGGTAACCATCAGCTTCTCAAACATAGGATGCTCCAGACACCAATAAGTCCAGGAAGTCATTTAGCAAAGTATATTCTAGACAGTAGAATAAAAAACACATTTGCTCACTGGAAACCTCTTCTCCTGCTTAATCAGTGACCTCTGTCAAATTCTCACGCCTATCAGACACTTACAGAAATTACTACTGGATGGCCTTTTGTCCAATTAAAAACAATCATATTCAATTCATCAAATGAATTTTAACCAACTCAATTAGAGATGTAAAAATTGGATAGACAAACTAAATAATACTAAATTACTGTAATACTAAAACAGAGAATAAAAAGAATAAAATAAAACAGGACAAACCCTACAAAATTGACAATAGTAAACAAAAATAATTTTAAAATTTAAATCTTGGTAAAATGTTTTAACATAGTTTAGAGCAGAGGTGGACAACTATGGCCCCTTCACAACCTGTGGATTTCAATTCCCAGAATTCAGGAATTCTGGGAGCTGAAGTCCACAGATCATGAAGAAGCCATAGTTGCCTTCCCCTGGTTTTGAGCTATACACCATCAAAGCTTTATAATAGCTTAGCAAATCCTGCCTGCCTGCCTTCATTTAAATATGTAACATTGGAAGTCCAAATCAATCAGCACCTCCACCATCTTATTCTGCATCAAGTATTACCTGAATAATACAAGGAATCTTTCCTCAACTACTTGCCAACAGCAGTTCATAAGTTGAATTTGTTTTGATGCAAAGTTCTCACTCAAGGCATAAATGATCATATTTTGGGCATACTATGCGAAGACCCTGCTCTTTGAGAACTTTATAATGCTGGGAACAGTGAAAGAAAAGAGAAGAAGGGGGCGACCAGCAGAAAGGTGGATGGACTTAGTTACAATGACAATAGGTGCACCACGGGAAGATCTAAAAAAACCAGGTTAGGGATAGACTATCATAGAAAAAAAACTATCTGTGTGATCACTAAGAGTTGACACTAGCTTGATAATCAATCAAACTACCAATCAACCAGTCACATAATAAGCTGCAGTCACAGGACTTCGCATTAAGACTATATTACATATTATTTCATGTGAGCTTCATACCCATTTATTGCAGAAAGCAGACAGGAATAATGTTTTGTGTGCATATTTTCTCATCCCTTTGCAAAAAATCGTGCTGGTATGAGTTTGTTTAATGACCACTTTTTAAAAAATTGTGAAAAACGGGTCGGTTCGATATCATGACTTACAACCATAATGGGCAAGCTCCTGTAGCTTTTAGTACTTGTACAACATGTTAACTTGCTTTAATTTCTTTCTTTTTCAGTTCATACATTAATTCATGAACTAACCTAATGTGTTAAAGAAAGTAAGACACAGAAACAAAATAATTAGGTAACTAACAAAGAGCTTCCCAAGTTAAATTTATTCCTTGACTTATAGCTAATTCTACTTGATGACCAAAAGCTTAGAATGGAACTATTACCCACTTTCCCCCATACCTCCCATCCTTCAATGTGAGACTGCAATTGCTCAAGAGCTTCCAGCTTCTCCATCTGCCTTTTGGTCTCATTGATATTAGTGCACACTGTTTTCATTGCCTGTAATGCATTCAATACCGCTTGATAATCTGGGTGTTTAGTGGGTGTCCTCTTGGCTAATTCCTGGAAGAAAGTTGTAAAAAAGAAAAGGGAAAATAGAAATAAGTCATAGAAGTTACAAGACAAACCGATTTTCTACTACAATTAAGACAGAATACAATTACTGAAAAACACAACGGCCTCTAACTGAAAGAGATCGAGTTCAAGAATTTTATTAGACAAGACCGCCCAACTTGCAATCCCCTAATCTTAGAAGGTTAACAGTAGTTTTCAAACAGGTAATTCTGAACACTTTTGTTTTCAGGTTTCTCAATCAGCTCATCAGTGTGGCAGCTCTTTCTTAAACGTTCAGATTCCATGATTCCTCCCAAAGATTGTGTCCAAGGATGTTCATTCACAGATAGAACATCATCAGTTCCTAAAACCTAATAAGCATAATTGACCTCATAATTTCCATTGCTAAGCAAAATAGTTAAGTGAGTTTTGCCCCATTTTATGACCTTTCTTCCATTGTTGTTAAGTGAATCACTGCAGTTGTTAAATTAGTAACACAGTTGTTAAGTGAATCTGGCTTCCCCCTTGATTTTGTTTGTCAGAAAGTCCCAAAAGGTGATCACAGGATTCCAGGACACTGCAACTGTCATAAATACATGCCAAGTGTCTGAATTTTGATCAGGTGACCACAGGGGTGCAGCAGCAGTTGTGTAAAAACAGCCATAAATCACTTTTTTCTGTGCCACTATAACTTCAAATGGTCACTGAATGAATCATAAGCCAAGGACTACCTATATTTTCCTCTTCCACCCTTACATCTTCTTCATATATTGGGTGCCTGGTGGGGACCTGGCTTCCTAATGGATAGCAGCCGTCCTTTCACACGAAGCCAAGATGCACTGAAAGCCTCCAACACAGGAACAGAGTGTTGCCAGCCAATCAAAGCCACAAAACAGACAGAAGAAACCAGAAACACCAATCAAACAAACTCCAAGTCCAGTGAACACAGACCAAAACTCCCAGCCAATCAGAATAGGCCAGCCTCGAATTTGAAACCAAAAGCTGTGAGACCCACATCCATACAGAAGCCTGATGATGGCAGATGAGATTCTGCTGAAACGTTGCTACAACTTTGAAAGCACTACAATGATGTGGGATAATACCTGAAGGAAGCTGAACAGCACACATGTAAGGACCCACGAAAGCTTAAAAAACAAACATATGTATGTATGTATGTATGTATGTATATATATATATGTATATATATGACTGTTAAGCCTGGGTTCCCCAACCAGGGTTAGGTAGACAAGCTAAACAGAATGTGCAGCATTAGTCAGATAGGCACACAGATAAATGAGTGAGCTAAGCTTGTATGTTTATTAACATACAGTAAAAATAACAGATACGCTTGTGCTATCAAGAATATAGTTTATTCCAGTATAAGTTTATGGCATAGTCAAATAACAGTCCAATATTCATTTACCATGTAGTCAGTCCATTCAGGGGTATTCAGTTAGCAAAGTCCATGTAGAATATCCTATGTCAGTTCACTTACAGATCAGTCCTTTGTTGTCTCTCCCGTTCGAGCAATGCAGTCTTGATTCCAAGCAGTAATCAGGGATCATCAAAGCCAGAGAGAGAGAGAGCAAGCTGTAGCCTTGCTACTTTTAAATGGTTTTCATAACCACTCCTTTAATTGCTATTTCCACAGTTAAAGCTGCATACACACTTTAACATATACTAACTATGATTCATAGTTATTATTTCACCTAAACCAGTTAGGGTGAACAATGTTATCCCTAACAATGACAATTGAACCATAATCAGGGCAACCAGTCTATAATCAGATTAGGCCCCTGGGCATGCCAGCCGCCTTCACAGCAATATATAACAAGCATACTGCAATTCCAATTTGAATCGAAATGGCAGATGGTAGCAGTTCTCAGATCTCATCTTTGAAGGCAAAAGCCAAATCTCAACACAAACCAAAGCAGACTAAGGGGACTTCTAGAGCCTCAGAAAGGAATGCTATCAGGCGCCACAAAGCTTTGCAAAAGCAGATAGATAAGCACACTCGAGAGGTGCACAATGTCCCACAGGACTTCTTCTCCTCCTGTTCGTCTGTCTCTTCCCACTCTCCTCCTCCCCTAGATCTCTCCCTCTCATCCAGGCGCAACTTGGCTCCCCAAGGCCAACAGGCCCAAGTGCCCAGGACACCAATCACGCGAAGGGCTCCTGAAGCCACATTCACTCTGATGGCTGCTGGTCTCCATCAAGGCAATAGTCTTTTTGAGGAGATTCCAGAGAGGACGAAAGCCTGGATGGAGCTGGCAATCCACCAGGGAATTGCAGCGGGGCTTCAACACGTACTTATGACCAGGGAATATCCTGTGATCACCGATCATGAGTCCCAATCGCTGAGGTCATTGACTAGGTCGGAGCAGCACCATACCTGGGCCTCTCCATCGCCTTTCATTAGGCATTATAAAATAGATGTGTTTGCATCCGCTGAGGCCTCCTTTGGCAGAAGAGTTCTGCAATTGGTCCACAGGGACCAGAAGGAGGTTCCAGGAAGACAGAGTCCCTCCCATAGGACAGGCCAAGCTTTGGCATGTCCCACTTATGGATGCTCTGAACAGCTCATAGGAGAAAGGGCGTTGGTACTTACCTGACACGGCCGTTCTCTTTGAGCTGTGAAGAGCATCCAGCCCCACCCTTTTCTTCCATCTGGTGGGATCCTGTTTCAGCCAACGAATTTGTTAGAGCATTGAGGATGAGGGCATTTATTTCTCTGGTCTTTACCAAAATGGGGAACACTGGGGAGGAGTCCCGTTGAGGAGGAGGAGTGTTCCACAAATTAAGCCCAGCCTAGACATCCAGAGACTGAAGCACCTCACACTACTGGATGCTCTTCACAGCTCAAAGAGAACGGGCGTGTCAGGTAAGCACCAATGCCCTTTCCGGCATGACATTTGATTCTGGCACTTCAAGTTGCTCATCCTTGGACGACATAAAAAAAAGTTCTCTTGGATTATGTTTGGATGTCACAGTTAGTTTGAATTCTGAATAGCTCATTCATTTATCATTTAATGGACTCAACATGTTGGAATAGAGGAGCTTTTGACCTAAACCAGTTCCATGTTCATATCAACAATGCTACATGGCAGACTACTCTTCTGAGGATTTATTTTAGTATCATAAACTAATGAAGCTATGGGTGAGGCCCTTGTTGCTAACAAGTTTCCCAACTGGAATTCCACATTGAAAGAACCTCCACAGAGCATTCCATATTTCCTTCAAGCTCCAGCTCCTTATCAAAATATTTTTATACTTAAAAACATCTGAAGGATCTTCTTTGGATGTACCGTTCTAATGATGCTGTGTGTCAAATATGCTTGACGGCTGCTTCTTCAGTATAATTTTAAAACATTTAACAGTTAAAAAAACAGGTGCAAATTTTTTACATTATTATACTACTTTCTGCCAGGAAAGTATAAGAGGAAATCTGGCTCACCAAATATATATATATAGCATATATATGCTATTCAGCTTCCTTCGGGTATTATCCCACGTCATTGTAGTGCTTTTAAACTTGTAGCAATGTTTTGGCAGAATCTCATCTGCCATCATCAGGCTTCTGTATTGAGTTTGTATGTGGGTCAGAGTCTCACAGTCGTTGGTTTTAAATTTGAGGCTAGCCTATTGTTGTGCCAGGATGGTTTTTTTCTTCATCCTGATTGGTTGGGAGTCTTGGTCTGTGTTTATTGGACTTGTAGTTTGTTTGATTGGTGTTTCTGGTTTCTTCTGTCTGTTTTGTGGCTTTGATTGGCTGGCAACACTCTGTTCCTGTGTTGGAGGCTTTAAGTGCAGCTTGGCTTCATGTGAAAGGATGGCTATTATCTATTAGGAAGCTAGGTTTCATCTGGGTGCCTGGTGGGGGGGTGTTTGAGCTGGAGGCATCAGAGGGAGTCTGTTTGTGCCCAGGTGTTTGCCTGGCTTGTGGCCCACATACAAACTCAATACAGAAGCCTGATGATGGCAGATGAGATTCTGCTGAAACGTTGCTACAACTTTAAAAGCACTACAATGACGTGGGAAAATACCCGAAGGAACATACCCGAAGGAACCTGAACAGCGCGCACACACACACACACACAGTACAATGAAGTTGCAATGATCTTATTGAGAAAGAATCTTAAATGAGATTCTTAATTCTCATCTTAATGAGAAAGAATCTTAACATCGTTTTAGATCTCATTTCAAAACTATCACTGTTAACGGACCTAAATTATGTGGCTAAAAATTACTCAGATCTGAGAACAAACTAATATCAATATTATATGTAGAATTGACCAAAGTTGCTTTGTTGAAAACAGTATATGGAAAGCTTTTAGAAATCAGCAGTAACAAAAAAAATGGCAAATAACATAGTCCTCATCGATGAAATAATGCAATGAAGTAATTTTTGGACTAATAACATTTTGCTAAAGTATCATTTCATTTAAACCTTATAATCTTTTTTTTTCTTCTTGATATTCATTTTTTTAATGTAGACAAATTGTAGCTTGGCTGGAGTACTCATATCTTCCAATAAGTATTTTCTCCTCTTTGGTTTTTATATTTCATTTCAAAATATAAAGGGCATATTCATGATTTCATATTCAAAATTCATTATATTTTAAAATATAAAGGGCAATGAAAGTCATAAAATGGGTCAAAACTCACTTAACAAATGCCTCACTTAGTAACAAAAATTTTGGACTAAATTGTGATTATTAGTCAAGGACCATCCGTAGTATTTTCAGAAGTTTTCACCAAGTTCAAAATCATCAATACTTTTTCTACCCTAGTACTTCGGGCTCCAATTTCTGTTCCTGTAAAGTGTCACAAGCCATTCAATGCATTATTCTGATCTTTGTTTTACGATATTGGCATCTGAATATCTTTTCCAAGGCCTCTATTACTCTTCTTCCAAGTGTTAGCCTGTGGTATACTTAATTTCAAGTTCCTTTATGGTTAAGAGATGATTATAAAACAAAAGCTATCCATCACTTCAACATCTTCATTGTAAATTCTAAAGCAGGTTGTTGTAGCCACGGTCTAGTCTCATTGATGTTTATTATTAGAGCATGTTTCAACTATTTCATTCACATTTTTCAACTACTGATTATCTGTGAATTAGAGTAGAAAACTGGAAAAGCTGTAGGTTGTATTTCAACTAGGCCTAGATCTTCCTGGGATTCTAAAATGTTATTATCAAATAGATTAGACAGTAGTGTTAATGTACTGTAAGTAGTGTTTTAAGATAGACTTAAAATAGGCATATGTTTATGTATTTATGTGTATGTAAGCATGTATATGTATGTATTTATGAATGTATTTATATATATGTACACATACACACACACAGAGTAGTTCTCACTTACTGTCCATTCATTCAGTGACTGCTTGAAGTTACAATCGTGTTCAAGTAGACTTGTGACCAGCCTTCAAACTTACAACATCCCTATCATTCTATGATCATGATTCACACACTTGGCAACTGATGTGCATTTATGATGGTTGCAGTGTCCCATGGTCACACAATTGCCATTTGTGACTTCACATCCACTTCCAACAAGCAAAATTAATGGCAAACCCAGCAGGAAATCTCAAGACATGGAATGTGATGTGGCTTTAATGACCCACAGTGAGTCACTTAGTGACTGTAGCTGGAACAGATCAGCATGATTACATCATGTCATGCTTAACAACCATGCCTCTCAGTGACAGAGTTACTGGTTTCTATTGTGTTCATTGAGTGAGGACTACCTGTAGAGGCATATCAGTTTTTCAAAAGTTTTCCTTCTGAGAGTTTTTCTGATTGTTATCTCGGGTAATCTCTCCTTTAAAATGCAAAATGCAACTATCATGATTCATTAACAGCGATTACTCTTGCTCTTTTGAGCAAAAGGTGAACTAAAGCCCATGTCACACTGCACCAACGGATGCAAAGAGGATGTAAAACGTTAAAAAAAGCTTGCCATCCATTGGAAAACGCTACGCATCCGTTGTGTACTCACTGCATACGTGTTTCATACGCTCTATCCTTTGAGCATCCGTCCACGGATTTCATCCGCTCAAGAAGTTTTGAGCTGCACAAAACTTTTTGAGCGGATGAACTTTCTGCCGTGTACGATGAAAATCCGTGACATATGAGCAACAAACGTTCTATGTCCGTTTATCATCTGTTAAACGTCCACTGTATCCTCTTGCATACTCTGGGCATCCTCGCAACTCACATCCGTTGCAGCTGAAAACGGAAAGAGGGAGGAAACAAAAGGTACACGGAACATCTACACAGCGTTAGTAGCACGGAAATAGAAAGGATGAGCAGTGAACCGTTTGCATCCTATATACATCCTCTAGGCTTCCTATGAACATCCCTTTAACATCCCTGCTACATACTACCCACATCCGTTCTTTTCCTTTCTTTTCCGTTCTGTTTATGCAAATTTTCGCCACTTTTTGGAGCGGATGACAATGGATGGAGCACCTCCAAAATTTTGCTCATCCGCTGTGTCCTTTTTGCATACGTTTTGCATCTGTTGGCCAGTGTGACCTAGCCTTAAGTAAGTTTCCTTCTCAAGTGATCATTAATCTTTTGTAGATTGCAAAAAAAAAAGGTTAGTAACAGACTTGCCAAGTTGAATTACTTTTCTCATACCTAAAAAGGTAACAAAAATGTTCAACTCCACTTTTCTACATACAGAGCCAGATTCTACTTGCACTTTAAATACAATCAGCAACAGACTGAGAGGTTGTACAGGTTGAACTTGTGCAAGCCTGCCAAATCATAGAAGATATATCATAATCCATCAACACAACAGATGTACACTACTTTGCATGTGACAATCCTTCTGTCTTTGTAGCGTGTTTAACATGTTTGGTTTGGTTTGAGCAAGCATTCAAGCTGCCCTTAGTTCCTTCATTTAATATTGATGAAACTGATATTCTTGCTATTTTGCAAGAATCCCAAAGTACCAGAATCTGTTAGAAAGCATTCTCGTAAAAACTATCCCCTGTTGAGCCTTTAATTAAATTCTCCCTCTTAAGCTTATAATAGGAACAATGAAGTCATCTTCCCTCCCCTATCTTGACAGACTTTGCCTTTTCATCCACAAAATAAATCCAGAACTTCAAATTTAGGTACTGTGTGATATCATTTCTAAGTCTGTTTCTAAGTACAGAGTTCCAGCTTGAATACAATTTTGGTTTAAGGACAAAGTTAGGGAACAGAATTGGGATTTGTATCCATTCCATACTTGTTGTATCCTTAAATCAACCCTCAGTTGTGCTTTAAGACCCCACATCTTGTGCCAGAGAAACAGTCAACTGTCAATCCAATCAGCTTCTATACAAGGAATGAAGCCGCTCTGGTGGAAATGACTTTTGTCTTGTTTAAAGAGAAAGGGTTGTTAGCACAAGAAACAAGTATTGTGCAGTGAAGAAGGCAAATGCAGAGAAATGGGTACATGAAAGGCATCATGAGAACAATATTGGGAACAAAATGCATGAAGCACTTCCGTCTGAGCAACCATTCCTGGGGAAAGTTCAGCTTCATATTGTAGTTACTGGGGTAAGAAATCCGGAAACAGGCTGCTTAGGGATCAAGAGAAATAAAAAATTATTGTGATAAAGAAATGCTGGACCCGATATTAAAACAAGCAATAAAGAAAAATAATTTGTTTCTAAGCTCTAACCCGGTTACCAGGCTGAACATTGAACTAATTGTGCCGTAGATCTGCCTGTAGAGGCCTGAGAGTTAGAAGTGTTTTAAATACAGAGAGAACTAACACAATTGAAATATCAGCATTCACTACTGAATGAATACCAAAAAATGTATTTTAATTTCTCATGTAAATGAAAAAGCCCATGGGAAATAATTCACTCACACAGCCTAAAATGAAGAGAGAAAAAAAACGGTTCTTCTTACGGACTTTGTGTTTTTGGCCTATTGGCCAAAAAGCAAGAAAGATCGTGGCTCTTTGCATCATTCTATATTCATACTTGTTCCATAAAGGTAATCCTTGACTTACAATCAAAATTGAGCCCCAAATTTTTATTGCTAAGCAAAACATTAGTTAAATGAACCTTGCCCCATTTTAAAACCTTTTTTTTGCCACATAGCAATTGTTAAGTTAGTAACATGGTTGTTAAGGGAATCTGGCTTTTCTGTTGACTTTGCTTGTCAGAAGGTCACAAGGTGATCACATGACCTGGACACTGCAACCGTCATAAATATGAACCAACTGCCAAATTCAGCATCTGAATTTTGATCATGTGACCAAAGGGATGCTACAATGGTCGTAAGGTATGAAAAATGGTCGTAAGTCTCTGTTTTTAATGCTGCTGTAAATTTGAACAGTCACTAAATGAACTGTTGAAAGTCGAAGACTACTTGTACATGCATGTATGATGCAGTAGGCCAGAAGTTTACAAACATTCATTTAGCACCCTTTAGAAATTACAGAGGCACTGAAAAACGTACTTTTTTTTTTGCACCGGTTCTCACTTATGACTCATGCAGCATCCCCACAAAGCCACATGATCCAAATTCAGGTGCTTGGCAACTGGCATGTATCTAGGACAGTTGCAGTGTTCCAGAGTCATGTGATTGCCATTTGTGACTTTCCCAATCACAAGCAAAAAATTATTGATAAGGGAAGTTGGATTTATTGATGACCATGGGATTCACATAAGAACTGCAGTGATTCACTTCAGAACCGTGGCCATAAAGGTTATAACGTTGGGCACAACTCATTCAACAATTGTTTTACTTAGCAATGGAAATTCTGGTCCTGATTATGGTTGTAAGCTGAGGACTTCCTATATATCTTAGCTATAGAATCTTAAGCTTATATTTACCAAGCTGCCACTTTCAAATCCCATGAATTATCCCATTTCATCTAACTAATGCCAGCAATATCCTTTAAAAAAAAGCAAATGGCAAAATACAATATAACCTACAATATTATGAAAAAAAACAAGACAAGCATGCAAAAGGAAGGATCAAACACAGCACTTCCTAGAAGAAAGGATGTTCTGTTGAAACTTGCTTTGTTTTTATATGATTATCTTGTTGCCACCCACTGACTTTTTCTACAGCATGCCAGTAATCTTTATTTACTCACTTTGAGAGTAGAGCATGCTTTTCCTGCAAAAAAATCTACTAATATCCATATAAAATTATTCTCTTCCTCCCTTCTCCTTTCCTTTTGCGGCAGTTACATTGGGGTACTGCACAATACAAAACTGGTTTTTCATTGGATCATGCTACCTCTCCCAAATTATACAATGAATAAGCCGATATTATTTATTTACAGTGAAATAATTACTCTTTTGCAGAATTCAAAGCTGTCAGTTTTCCTATAGAGCTTCAAGCTTGAGAAGGCTGATATTTTGGAAGCTTAACATCTACCTAATTAGCACCATCCTGTCTTTTTATACAATCCCGGGGAAAAGATAAAAGGCACTTGGCCAGATTTCCATCACAATACTTATCTCTATTGATTTCTGACACCTACCATCATGAAGGGTGGCAAGTATTATGCTGTTTTGCATTTTCTTTCAAGTAAATGTGGAGTCTGGTAACTTTTGCCTCTAGGTGATCCTTTCTTAGGAATAGAGGAAACTCCCTGCCAAGGCTACAGCCTGTCATTATCAAATAAATGCCCTTTCAAGAGGTTCATTCAGCTGGCAGGCATGGAAATCAAAATAACATAGCCTTGAGCTGCAGCCATACCTGAAAAGCTAAGATGCAAATAAATGACAGCAACTGTCCATAATCCTTTTGCCAAACAACCATCAGTCTGTTGATTCCAAGAATGTGCTGTGCTACTATGACCTACATATCCCATGAAGTTAGGGGACAAGAAAGCAGAAAAAAATGCTACTAATCTCCACCCTGAGGATGAGATTTATATGTCACCACACTGCCTCCAACTCACTCGAATCCCTCATTTTATTCATAGAATTTGTCCTCTCGAAGTGGAATACTCTAATTCAGTGCCTAGAGATTGAACCATGTAGCAACTGCCTTACTGCTGAACTCAACAACAATTAAGAGTACTGTTGTCTCACAGCACTAAGTATAAATAAAACCATATGCTAGGAAAGAATTGGGTAAATAGCTTAAATACACATGTTGCACAATGTTACTATAAATTCCCCAACCAGCAAATTTTACTCATACCAAACTTTTTAAAAACATTTATTGTAACTCAAAATATGCTTAATATCTAAAAATTGACTCAGGCATTATACCTGACACAAATGAAATGTCTTTCCCCATCCTCTAATGCAATGGTAGGGTTCAAACATTTTTACTACCGGTTCTGTGGGTGTGGCTTGGTGGACATGGCAGGGGAAGGATACTGCAAAACCTCCAGTCAGAGATGGCATTTTCCAGTTCTCTGAACTACTCAAAATTTCCCCTACCGGTTCTCCAGAACTGGTCAGAACCTGCTGAATACCACTTCTACTCCAATACTGTAATCAAAGGCACAGAATGAATTATACCAGTCAAAACTCACATTAGTTATATTCACATGTGACTATGCCATCATGCAATGATCCTGTTCACCCATGACACATCATCATCATCAACAACAACATCATCATTATCATCATCATCATCATCATATTTGGTGCATTATGTTTCATTAAAATGATGATTCCTTAGAAGAATTTCAGCCACAAAATTCACCTTAACATTCAACTGTACCCATTTTTTGCAGTTGTTTAGAATGATTTCTTTAGAGGAAAATTAATTAAAAAAGAAATTCAATGTAAAATTGAATACTGTTTCCCCTCAATCTTCATAACTTTATACAGCTAGTCCTCAACTTACAACCACAATGGTGCTCAAAATTTATGTTGTTAAGTGAAAAATTTGTTAAGTGAATTTTGCCCCATTTTATGATTTTTCCTGCCACATTTGTTAAGTGAGTCAATGCAGCTGCTAAATTAGTAACACAGTTGTTAACAATCTGGTTTCCTCATTGATTTTGTTTATCAGAACGTCACAAAAAGACCCCAGGACACTGCAGTCATCATAAATGTGAGGCAGTTGTCAAGCATCCAAATGTAAATCACGTAACCATGGGGATGCTACAATGTTTGTAAGTGTGTAAAATAGTTATGTCACTTTTTTTCAGTGATGTTGTAACTTCAAAAGGTCACTAAACAAACTATTGTAAGTCAAGGACAACCAGTAATCATATTACAAATATATCTATCCCCTAAATCTATTTCTTTCTCCTCTGTGATTTCCATCACTTCTTTTTTCTATTATTTCCCTGAATTCACATTCCACTGGATTTTTCCTCTTCTCTGGCCTTTATGCCACCTGTCCTGAAGTTCTTTTCCTTAATATAATAATATTAGGGAAATAATATTGAGGAAGAATATAAAAATATTCTTCCTCAATGAGACAGTCCCATTCATAATTTTAAAAAAAAAGGGGGGGAGGAGAATCATTGAGATGAAAGATGCCAAAACAGATTTGCTTCAAAGCTGCATTTGCTCATGTTTAAATAAGAAAGCAAAGGTGGATATAACTACTACAGCTCAACTAAAAACTCAAGGTATATTATGAAAGTGACAAAGTCCATAATCAGTTCACTTGTATGGCTCTTTCAAGTGCTGCTCGAGTCCTCTTAAATTGTATTTCAAAAACTCTGCAGCACTCTATCTTCTTTGGTTCTTAAACTGCAGCTAAAGACTTCGAAATACTATTTTTTTAATAAACTTCCAGATAGACAATGGTCCTTTAGAAAAAATGTCACAACCCCATCCTGCAATCTATGAGTGTTGATGTATTCAGGAATGCTACTTTTTAACATAATAATAGTTTTCAAGATTTGAAACACAGTATTGAAAACTGGAGGCTAGGAATAATTCTGCTACCAATTAAGTTGTCCTGAAATAAAGATAAATGTAAATGTCCAAGTCTAAGGGCGATGTTCATCTCTTTTTTCTGAGGGAACCAGCAAGGGAGTTGTCCGAAGACTTTTCTGTGGTGGTGTGGCCGGCATAAATGTACGTCAACATACATGGAACGTTATCACTTTCCCACTGAATTGGTATCTATTTATCTACTTGCATTTATATGCTTTTGAACTGCTGGGTGGGCAGGAGTTGGAGAAAGAAACAGAAGCTCACACCATCGCACAGTGCTTGGATCTTGAACTGCCAACCTTCCAGTTGACAAGCCCAATGTCTTAATCACTGAGCCATGGAACTGCCTTATCCTGAAGTAACGAGCATTAAATCTCAAGCTGAATGCACATTAAGCAAACTCTGCTTGACCTGTGATTAACTGTATGACTTTGGGAGGAGAGGAAAGACACCTCTATCAATAGGGACATTTATCATCCTTGTAAGATGAAAAGAATATAAAATTTGTTAACATAACATCCATAGTGACTCTGGTTTAATCCAATGTAACTGGATGCAGCAGTAATCATACATTAGAAGATGTCTTATTTGCTACCTAACATAATTAATTTGCTGAGAAAAAGAAACAACAACATGTATTCTAGAAGTTGTCTAGAATTTGAGTCATAGCAAGTGGACTTCTTTTCTTGTTGGTTTGAAGAGTTTTACAGCTTCTCCAAGTTGCTTCCTCAGTCTATTCTAGAATCTCTCTTCTTGATGTACTTGAGATAGTATCCACTATTGGCAGTCTAAAGTTGTTCAGCTTGCATTATTTGAGATTTGGGGTGAAGAGCTGTGGTGGCACAGTGGTTAGAGTGCAGTATTGCAGGCTATTTCTGCTGACTGCCAGCTGACTGTAGTTTGGCAGTCAAATCCTACCAGGTTCAAGGTTGACTCAGCCTTTCATCCTTTTGAGATCAATAAAATGAGGACCCAGATTGTTGGTGACAATATGCTAACTCTGTAAACCACTTAAAGGGGGCTGTAAAACACTGTGAAGAGGTATATAAGTCTAAGCGCTATTGCTATTGCTATTGCGGCCCAGACTTGCCCTTTTAAAATTGGAAGAGCAGCATTAGCAGATTCAAGAAGCAGGAGCAAAGATTTATAAATAACTGCAGTAAGAGTGTAAATGAGGGCAAGACATGAATTCAGAGTAAACAATAATTAAATTAATATAATTATTCTTCCATGTTAAAATAATTTTTAAATGTTAAAATAATTTTTTACCATAGTAAAAATTACAGTTTGGTAGCAACTAATTGTATTCACACAATTTGGTAAACCAGATCAGTTCAGGATTTATTTTGCACAACGTAAGAAGCTGGGTCGGCTGTAACTTTAATTATATTTTTTTGACTTAATAAGTTACATGAACTTAATGAGTTTGGTTATCGTTATGTGTACTGTATGAATCCAGATAACAGGGAAATTTAACAAGGCTAGGTTGTGTGAAAGCAGCTCTATGGGGTACCAATTCTGCTTTTCGTCAATACTACACAGTTTCATAAATACAACTGAAAGCCAACCAAGCAATCCACATCAACGTGGATGTTTAAGGAAGTGAAACATGTAGTCTGGAATGAATGCTGGGCACTTTTATCAAATCCCAACTTCCTTGGCCTGTTTAACCTATTCCAGAGGCTTTGAGAAGGCTCCCAAGTGTCACCCATAATCCCAGAGCAAATCCATGGAATAAACATGCCCTCCCTTTCCTGCTTAGCCTTGACCCAATGATTATTTGGGCTTCTTGCAAAAATTCAAGCAGCAGTTTAAAACAAACTAACTTTTAGCAGTCTGACTCATAGATTTAGGTATGTAAAAAGGGATTAAGATTTTTGGACTTTTGAAGCATTGCCCTATCTCAAGTATCTCAAGTTATTAGCACTAAGACATATAATTTCACAAAAAGGTCAGTCCTGTTCTCTATTTGCAAAGCCATGTTTGCACATCTCTCTTGTATACTTATCCCCATTCTGACCTTGTCCATCAATTCAAATTCACACAATATTGCTGGATTATACATTTGTAGCTCTCTATGTGACAAACCAAACTTTCATAATTTAGTTTTGTATCAGAGAAACCTCTCTCCTCATATATCGTAATGGCCCTCTTCCTTTACTTTGTTGCCATATGTGCATTTATTAATATGTTCTTTGTCCGTAAGAGTATATTTGATGTTGTTTGAAAATAACTATGGGTTTATCATTTTAATAGTTTATATAATGATTTTATGGTTTTATTTTAATATATTATTCATGTTTTGTCTCAATAAAATGTTGTAAACCATACTACATTCCAATGTACTATTGGAATACTTAGTAGATAAATGGAGAAATGAAGTAAATAGGCAGTATGCAATTTTGCCTCCCCAAATTCATGATATAATTTCGAATGAATGGGAAAAGGAGAGAATAGTGAAGCAAAACAAATGCATAAACTAAAACCAATCCTTTAAAATTTTATTCCTAAGAATCTACTCTGATAATACTGCTTTTTAAAATGAAAATTACTAAGATATATTTTTACATTGTGCAGTACTGGAATATAAGCATGATTCAAATTTAGTTCAAAACAACAACTCCACAATGCCTCAAGTCATTCATTGTAAAATAATCAGCAATGAAACAGTTAAATGATATGTCACCTGTGACATATGTGACTCAATCTGTAATAAGCCATAAAAATCATTTTTATTGTATTCAAGTTTTATGAACGACCTTGTGAGCAGGTAAGTGGAACTTTTCATGCAATGAAGAAAACTGAAAAACTGCAAGACAAGAATCTAAGAAAATAACTATCAGGACAAAGTCTTCATTTGGTGTTACCTTGAGGAGAAGTGGGTATTTGCAAATCCTCTGTATTGGAGTTAGGAGATAACCTTCAAGTGGAATGTCTGTCGTCTTTCTACCTCCCAAAAGCATGCAACTCTGCAACCAGAAAAAAAAAATAAGATTGCATTTCACTCAAAATGTCTCAAGATAGCATGATAATGAATAACATTTTGTAGAGCTGGTTATCTATAGAGCCTTATACGACAATGGACTAAGAAAATATATAAAAATCTTTTCAATGCATAGAGAAAAGGGAATATTTTGTTTATTAAAAGAGTATAGTCTGCATTTCTTCAATCGGACTCAAGCTAACATATATAGAAATGTTCCCCAAACTTTCCAGTTCTGCGGACTGGCAGTGATTGACCCAGGGGTGGGGGGACTGAGCTCAGGGGACGCTGCAAGCTCTATTTTTGGCCGCATTAGCCTCATGCAACCCTCTGCCAGTAAAAACGGAGCTTGGGGGAGTCACCCCAGATTCTGTTTTCACTGGCAGAGGACTGAAGGAGGTGATTGTGGCCAAAAATGGAGCTCCCTTTTCAATGGCAGAGGCACTGCGGGCTGGTTCTTTGCTGTTTCCAGGGCAGCCCTTTGGGCCAGATCTAAGCACCTTGAGTTTGATGCCTCTGTTGTAGACCCATCACCACCGAACTAAAAATAATATTTTAGAATTTAAAAAAATCTTTTGCATTTTTGCCATGAAACTTGCAAGATATGAGAAACCGTGGAAGAACTTAGGGCTGAGAATGCCAAAATCTTACAATGTTTGACAATTTTACAAGAATTCAGACATTAAAAATGGATCAAATTGTCAGCATTTCCACAAACCTCCATTCCAATCAATAACTCCAAGACAGACATATCTCAAAAATACCTTTATTTGGGTAGAAACTGGCACATCTGTGGAATCCCAAATCTGAAAGTTTTTGGGGTTTCTTGCAATGTTCAAAACTACAAATCCAGCCCCCCCTTGGCCGTCATCACATCACATGGCCCAATCATGATCCATCCTAAAGTAAGATTCTTATTTCATTCTGTACCAAACCCAATGACCTTGAACTAACAAAAGAATTTTATTTTGTCTACTTAGAGATACTCAATTGAATCCCCTCCTCCCAGTTTCTCAGGCTTGTGGCAGTGTGGGAGCATTGAATCTCAATATGGCTTCCAAAGCTGACACAAATATCATTCTAAGGTTGAATCACTATTTCAGGTAGCAAAAATATGTCATTCAGACAGATGTCTCTTAATTTTTTAAAATTATTCTCATTTTATTGTGATATGATCATGTGGGCATAACTTGTTTGGTGAGATTAGGAAGAGGGAAATTAGGAAGAGCAGAGGAGCCATGGTGGTGCAGTTTGCAATATTGCAGGCTAATTCAGTTGACTGCAAGTGGTTCACTCCTCACTGGCTCAAGGTTGACTCAACCTTTCATCCTTCTGAGATGGGTAAAATGAAGACCAAGATTGTTGGGGGCAATATGTTGACTCTGTAAACTGCTCAGAGAGGGTTGCAAAGCACTGTGAAGTGCTATATAAGTCTAAATGCTATTGCTACTGCTATTTATAGAACTATAAAACCACAAGATCAGACTTCTATGCAGATACCACATGTAACTATTTAAAATGCTTCAATAAAAACAATATAACACAACCCCAAAATTTCTCCGCCTATAAAATTTTGGCCAACAACAAAACCAGGAAGGTGGCTTCATTTTGGTAATTTAAAGTTTGACCTAGACACTGAAGAAGCCTGTGAAATGATGAATAAGGGTATAGATTTTTTTTCCTCGCAACCCAATTAACAAATTAAGGAAATGTGCTGGCATAACAGCTATACTCAGATTTCCCGTCAATAATTCAAGTCAAAGATGTAAATTAATACACTAGGGACAAAAGTGAAAGCTTTAATTGTATTAAAGTGAGAAAGCTTGCGTCCACTGGCAACAGTGCAACAGTGCAACATAGATATAACATATGCAGACACAGACACAAGAAAAACAAAATAGATCTGCACAAAATGTCTATGGAGATTCTCAATTACCAAATCATTGCTTTTCCCAAAAGGCAACTGGACTTATTTGGTTTTGTTTCTCATCCAAGAAGTGCAGAAGCTTCTGAACTGAAGAAGCAGTTGGAGGAGAAGCAAAACGTTTTCAAGCAAAAACCAAGGAAGTCCAATTGCCTTTTGGAAAAGCACCTTTGGGATTGATCTGGACTAGGAGTCATAAATGTTTTTATGGGGAGAGAAACAGTAAGGGGGACTTTGCATGAGACTCTGGTAAATTCTGATGCAAATTGAAAAGGTTGCCATGTTTAGCATCTTATCCCATCTCCTTTTTGCTTCACAGATGAACTAATACAGTGATGGTTAACTTTTTCCGTGTTGCATGCCGAACGTCCGTGTGTGTGCCTGCACTCATGATGCAATGCATGCATGACCCCCAACCCCCACACATGCATGCGCAACCCCTGCACCACTTGCCTCTGTGAATGTGTGCGCAACCCCCCTGAACATGCCCTGCCCCGAGCATGCACACACATCTCCCGCATATGCGTCTCCCATGGCGCATGTGCAGCAGATACCCAACAATCAGTTGACTGGTGGAGGGCTCTTCCGGGCGACCTCTCACGTGCTGGCAGAAATGGCTCTGTATACTGCTTCCAGCACCTATGCCATAGGTTCATCATCACGGGACTAATACAATGAGCTCCACAAAGGGCTGCCTGTGAAGACTACCCAGAAGCTAAATTGGTACAAAATATAGCAATGGAGGTTGTGAGAGTCTGGACAGGGAGAACAGTTGAAATTGAATGCAAGTAATATGAAAGTTCAGAAAGATAATTAATTCCTAATTTTTTAAGGAACATTTATGTATATATATTTATATATATTCTTTTGGGTTTATTCTATATGCATTTTATCTAAGCTTTAGTAATATTTTATGTTCAGTATGCCTTAATAAGTGATTTACCTTCAATGGACTGAAGCAGCATAGAAACATAGTGATAAACTTAATCACGAATATGTTCAGTGTATGCCTCCTAATTAGAGATGTCAAAACCTCTTCCCTCCCTACATGTGACAGTATAAGAAGGGGCCAGGGAACAACATTTCTTCATTCTTAATCCATTCCCATGGAACAGTTTACCCCCAGAGATCTAGATGGAGCAATCCCTGATGGTTTTCAAGAAAATAATTAAAACAGAATTGCTCTTTAGCGCTTTTAATTACTAGTGCTGCTGGGACTGGTTGCCAAGGGAACCAGTTTATTTACAATTTTTTAATGCAAATCTTTTCCATTGCATTTTAGCACAGTCTGGAGCATTTATGACTCTACCTTTATTTTGAATGTTAGAGTTGGCTTGTCCATAACATAGAAATTTATGGTACCATTGATCCTTACCAATAGGAATGCTCTCACAGGAGGGATCTTGTTCAATTCCATCAAAAGCCGGAGTGCTTTTTCATGGTTGCTGCAATACTCCTCGTATACAATGAACTTTTCTTTCTGTGAGAATGAGAAATGAAATGTATCTTAATGAAAGCTTTCGGTTATTATTGGTATCTTATTGAATTAGATCCATAAGCAAACTGCTGTTACATGCCTAATCCTAGAGGTACCTAGAGCTCTTGAATCCATTGCATTCTGCACCAGCTAGAGCTTCCAGATACTCTTCAAGTCTAATTCCACATAAAGCATATTGCAGTAGTCCATTGGGGCAGCAGTGGGTATGGAATGAACTGCCCCTTCATAAATCCACAGCTGTCTGAGCTTAAGAATTCAACCATCACACTAACCTGCCCACATTCCAATAAAATAAACTGTGCTAACAAAATCAGTAAGTCAGAGACCTGAAGTCTGTGTCGGTCAATCATACTGTGCTTGGACTCCATTGATCTAAATCATAATGCAACCCAATTTACAGTATAGGACTAGAACTAAATACTTCCATAAATCTGGAACACATTTTTCCATCCTCGTTTTTAATTTGAATTAGAACTAAGGACCTGTAATACAGGAAGAAATTAGAAACAGAGGTTTAAAAAATTATGTTTTACAAAAGAGCAGACAGCTAAATTTGTACCACAATCTTCCATAATCTCAATGGCCATGTTGTGTGGGAAGATAGAAATTGCATCCCAACATGTCTGGCCGTGTTGTGTGGGAAGATAGAAATTGCATCCCAACATGTCTGGAAGATTGCTTTAAGATATATCCCAATAAGGGACAAATAAAGCTCCAGTGCCTTACATTATATAAGACTTAGTTCTTTAGTACTGTAGCCATTAACACCACTCAGTTCTTTGCAGCTGACCTTATGCTTGGAAAATAGCACCCAGTGTTGTTTTGTTGATTTTGATTGCAGCTCTGTGACACTGGCCATATTTTTAGAGATTATATTTAGATCACGACAACTCCTGGCAAACCACAGTTCAATATATATTCAATAATTATAAAGATGCCAGAGGGCTTTCATCATGTCTTACCAGCTGTCCTTCATGCCCAAGACCACAAGAATGAAAGCCACGCTTTAAACTTACTTAGTGCTTTAAGTATTTAATTTTCTCTCTGGGTGACACTGAGGTTTCTTCATAAGTTGAGGAAACTATCAGTTACATAATTAGAGACACTACCCTCAGAAAATTGAACCTGCATAATCAAGCATATTATGATCACTGATTAGAACTCTTTAAAAATAGAACTTTTCTTGCTCAGCAAATTCTTTCAGTATGCTACCCTGTAACTTGAGACCACTACACATATTACCACATTACTAAAGTCACTGGAGGAATTCCTGCATTATACATTTGACAGTCATGTGTAACTGCAATTCTGTAGGCATCTGTAGGCAACAAGAGTATGCAGCTAGCCCATTTCCTGATACAGATACACTGCATGTACTGTACATTCAGTGTTATTATTATTTATTATTTTTGATTACTGTTATTAATATTATTCTCTGTTCACAATAATGTAAAGTCTTTAATTGGTGTCTTCATAACATTGAGTTCTTCCTAAGAACCTAGGATGTCATAATGTACATATGCAGATCCAAGATGTATGGCATTTTGCAATTGACAGATGGAAATTTTGCCAAGATACCAGATTTTCTAAGGATCATCCAAGATTTTTTGATATGGCATCCAGTGTGCTGATAACCACAGGGATCACCATAGCCAGTTTATGCCATAATATTTCAATTTTGATTTCCAGATCTTGATACTTTGTGATCTTCTTCAGTTCTTTGTCTTCTATTCAACTGTCCCTTGATATTGACCCCTCAATAATGTACACTTTTGGTGGTGAGGTCTACTCCTCTTCGTAGTACTGCTAGATATTGTCTGCCCACCAGAATACTGCTGAGCTGAACATAGGCCAAACCAATCTCAGGTCCTGATGACCAGACAGTCTGCCAGTTTTTTCTTGTAACAAATGTTTCTACAGCCATAATTGTCAAATGCAGATATAACTTGAATGCTGTGTTTGGTCATGGAAAATGCTGTTCGTTGTTCCAAAAAAAATATGGACCCTGAACCTGGAGGAGGAGGAGGAGGAGGAGGAG
>BLBF01000041.1:19644867-19659091 GCA_015471245.1 Laticauda colubrina
ATAATATAATATAATATAATATAATATAATATAATATAATATAATATAATATAATATAATATAATATAATATAATTGGACTTTTCAAACAGATGAAAAAGAAAAGATACTCCCTGCTGTTTTCCACCTAACGTATCTTGTAGGAGTATGTAGTTTCTGTTCCTTTAAGGTAATGTGGTAATCCAAACATTGCCATTAACAGAATCAATGTTGAGCTTCACATTATCTCACTCTTAACCCCAAAATGTTTTGGAAGCATTACCTTGACATTTTCCTCTGTTATATATTTCTCAGCTTTATCCACCGCATTTTGTCTAATTCGATGCAGAAAGGCCTGCAGGGAAATAAAAAAGATAATTATTTTCAAGCTGAATCTTCTTTCATTTAACTTTATTCTATCTCCTAGCTTTCACAACATGAGCCATGAGATACCAATCTGGCATAAAGGGGAGCTCATTTTAAATACTTATAACCATCAGTTGTAACATTTTGGTATTGGGACTCCACACGTCTCGATAAAAGCATCTCCTTCAAGTTGCTTGCAGCTTGTCTGACAACAAGCAGCTTTCTTCGGAAGCACTGGTGGTACTTAATTTTGCTTAGACAATTGACACTACTGGCACACCAAAGGACACTATTGTTTGCTTAACCCCTCTGAAGCTCCCTTTAGTCCTATAAAAAGGTGACTGTTCTGCATTGATTAGGGAGGCGTAATGTCTGGATTTCATCAGGCAAAAAAATCTGTGTCAAGTTAGGGAGAAGTAGGAGAGGGTAGAACTGAAACGCTTAACCAAACAGAGAGAGGAAAATAAGGACACTTTGAAACCCACATATAACATGTATGTTTATGAAGTCTCCCTCTCCCTACTCCACCTCCCAATTTTCAGCTGCATCTTTGTTTCAGCCATAGATCAACACAGAACTACAAAATTGGAAAAGGCCTGTAATGGTATGTGAGAAAGACCTTGAGAGACAGGTCAAAGAAATGCTGCCTAGGTAAAGGCCAGATGAGAGAGGGCACAGCTCGCAGTTGCATAATAGGTGGAGAAAGAGACTCAGAAGGGACACCCTCCACACACAAAGTTCTCAGGCTCTAAAGGAGATTGAGGGAGACTTGAAGAGTCACTCATCTGTTCATGTTTCCTAACTGACATGGAAAAGCTGACAGGGTCTTTTAGTCCAATCCTTTTAAGGACTCCAAATTATGCAATCCCTGGCTGCTGTGCCTCTACAACATAAATTTTGGGAAAGAGGGAGAGGGAGAAGGAGAGGGAGAGGGAGAGACCAATAAAGTTAATTTTTCCAAATATAATTGGAGTTAGAGATTCAAGGGAATGAGGGAAAGTATCGACAGATGCCAAAAGTCTCTTTTAGTCCCATCAATCCATTTTTACTAATGGCGAATAGGATTCATTTTCAACACTCTTAATAATTTAGAATGGGGAAAACAACTGCTATTTAGAAAAAGGCTAGCTGCTACTATATTTAGAAAATGAAGCAAAGATCTTTTTAATTCAAGATAAGCTGTGGATAATTCCAGATAACTGAACATTTATTACTCAGAATCACAATCGCTAACAAGAGTTCCATAATTTATCACAACTATAAGGATTGTTCTATGTGATATTCTGCAGTAAAGGATGTGTGTTGCTTCTTGTTCTCATCATATGCAGTATTAATTACTACTAACATATTGTATATCATCAACCCACAGCCAACAGCTTTATTGATTAAGACTTAAAGTCCAATAATCTCCTGACAGCTATAGTTTTTCTGCTGTGATTTATGGGATGTATTAAAGTATTCCTTCCTATAATGCACAAGCTTCTTTGAGGACAGAGTGAGTAGTACTTTGCTTATAATATACAAACTCTGGTTACAGCAGATTTACCACTGTAATGTTCAAACTGTAATACTTTTCTACCCAGTGAGCTGGACCTGGCGAAACCTGGCTGATCTTAGAAACCTAAGCAAGACTGGACTGGGTTAATACTTGGATGGAGGGCAACCAGGAAATACCAGGCAAGAGAGGGAAGTAAAGCTGAAGTTGTTGGAGAAAAATTGAAGCAGCAAGTCATTCAATGGCAGGCTTTCAGACAAGTACAATGGGATGCAAGTACAATGAGAACAACCCACAGTGACTCAATGAGAATTTAGGATGAAGTAGAATGATCCTACTTCAAAATAATGTCAGGTTTCTAAAGGAGCAGAAGCAGCAATTGTACCTTATTTTTTTAATGCAAACTGCCTTATATTAACTTTCTGCAAAAAATAATAATAAGGATTTTGACCACTATTTGATTCACCTCACTTGCCTTAATGCCTCTTCCCTGTACACACTCAGTGCAGAAAGACACAGCACAATGGATGCTTATCTAAATTTTTCATCCCTGGCACTGGTGAAATCATGTCGCCAAATTATTTTTAACATTTGAACTTAAATGTTAAAAGTTAGTCAGCTCTGTTGACAATCAAGAAACATATTTATTTTTTCTCTGATGTTCTCGATGAAAGCATGTGTCTGACCCAATAAAATATTTTTATCTTCTTGAGCATCCACAGTCCAGTGTGGATGCCAAATTTGTGTAAGTTTTATATACAAGATTTATAGCAGTCAATGGAATACTTGTTTTCAAATTCTACTGGCTACTGTAACCCAATATTTACTGATTCTTTCCAACTTGCTTGACATGACTGTCAGCTTTCCAGTGACACAGAACATAGATTAATCAAACATCTTGATAAGGTGTAAAATATTTTAGGTCATTTAGATAAATCTTTAAAGAGAAGATATACAATTCTCTGTTATACACTTTTAAAAACCTGAATCAGTGACAACTTGCATGATACCTGATTATCAAGGCCAAGAAACATAGACCAGAGCTTCAGCCTTATAAAGCACAAAGATCATCTAGTTTTCTGAAGATATTTTAAAAAAAGAAAAAGTTCACCTTTAGCAACAAATAATATCTATAATTGTTGTTGAATCCTATTTCAGCAAAATAAGTATGAAAATAAGACAGAATTATTTTTAATTCAAATTATTCAACTAAAATTTAATCTTTTTAACATTAAAAAACAAACAAACCCAAGGACAAAGTATTTTTTCCTACTTTATTTATATTTATATGTGGTTTTAAAGTGCTTTGGGTGTTCACTTTGATCAAAAAAGGGCAACCTATAAATCAAACAGGGAACTAGTTAGGTAGATAAACCTGACCTGTCAAACAAAGACATTTCACAGATATAATATAGTTTATTTCTTTACTGAGTTTCTGTCAAAAGCAGAAATAGAAGCGGGTTCCAAACAGAAATGACATGTCTTGACCTCCATAAATTTTTATGAATGAACCATGGCTACAACTGAACAATTTCACATGGAAGCTTCTTAAGTTCACCAGGAAGAAAAATTTAAAAAGAACTTTCCAATACTTGTGCTTGCTGTTAAATCTCTCAGAGTATCTACATTATATAAACTTTTATGTTTAAGGTAAGGCAGTTTATCCCCAGTTTGCAGAAGAAATGGATTGGAGAAATGAAAGATACTGAAGGCTGAATTGAAATGTGAACCAGTTACCTCCATAATGTGGTTATTGTCTTGAGCTTCAATGCTAGATTGCTACAAGATAAGCAGGCAGCAGCCAACATTTTGAACAATGTTTTCTATAGTCTAATAGCACAACAGGCAAACTGCTTTTCTATTTGAAACAGGTATGAATTGTTGTACAACTATCTTCATGTCACTCCTGATAATTCACTATAGAAGACATCCTTGTCTGTTTGAGTTATTAACAGAAAATATAAAATAGCTCTACAGACCTATCTGTAAATTGCAAAGAGCATTTGTCTATGTGTAAAAATACACTGAGAAATTAGAAGAAATTCAGAGCACTTGGAAAACAATCTTCCACACCAGAGATGGAGCATGCATTCTTATTTGAACTTTCATAACTGGCATTTCCTTAAATTTTATGTGAAATGTTATGCACTGTATGGAATTTTTTAAGAAAAATACTGCAGACTGACACAGAAATACAATAAGATAAATTTAATATTTTTAAAATGAGAAATTCTATAGATCTATATGCCACACCTCATGTGTCAAATTAGCTATCACAATCAGACGGATAAGTTTGTTTCAATGATGCAGAATATTTTTTTTCTGATTGGTTTAGGTACTCAGCTTTGATTACAATGTTAAAGCTGCACATAACTGCAAACTCAAATAAGGTGGGCAGGTAGTAATTGACTTACAACCACAATTGAGTCCAAAATTTGTGTTGCAAAGTGAGACATTTGTTAAGTGAGTCTTGCGATCAGCGTTTCAGAAAACCTTGACTCCAACAGATAACTCTGAGACAGACATCTTTTCTCAAAGGTTCCTTTTATTAGAGTAGTAAACTGGCACATCTGGGAAATCCCGAATCTGAAAGTTCTGGGTTTCCCTTCAATAAGTAAAATGTTACAAATCCACCCCTGCACCCATTGCATCACATGCCCCAATCACCATCCATCCCAACTTGAGACGTCACCTCAACCACTCCTTAGCCAGGTGCAAAAATAACATGACCTTGACTTAGAAGAAGAATATTATGTCTAACCACATACGCTCCAAGAAATTGCCCCCTTCCATTTTCTCAAGTTCAAGAATGTGGCAGAGTGGAAGCGTCTGGTGCTAATATGGCTTCCAAAGCTGACACTTGCACATTTTACGACCTTGTCATAGTAATTAAGTGAAGCACTGCAGTTGATTAGTTAGTAACCTAACTAATGAACTAGTAAACAAATCTGGTTTCCCCACTGGCTTTGTTTATCAGAAGGTCACAAAAGGTGACTGTTGTGGAGCGGCGGAATAACCTGAGGCAAACACGGAGTGAACTTCAGCTTTTTACTTGATTGTAACAATAAAGGGTTGCCACGGCTGCCGCGCTAACAAGGCAGCCAGCTGGCAGATAAAAGCTGATGCCCTTTGACAGCTCCCTTTTATAGCTGGATGTCAAACGGCATCAGCCAATAGGAACGGTCCGTCTTCCCGCTGGAAACATGGACAGAGTGAAGACTTCAGCTCAATCTTTTCTGAATGCCATAGTGACCATATGACCCCATGACACTGCAATCGTCATAAACATGAGATGGTTGCCAGGCATCCAAATTTTGATCACCTGACCATGAGGATGCTACAACAGTCGTAGATGTGAAAATCAGTCATAACTCACTTTTTTCTGTGCCATTGTAACTTTGAACAGTCATTGTGTGTTAAGGACTACCTGTATTCTCCCTCCATTTGAAAAAACTGTCAGTACTGCTTTAATGGGAATACTTCAGTGCAGTTATGTTGATAATCTACTCACTACTTAAATCCAGTGTTTACATATTCACTACACAGAAAAACACCCTCTCTTCATCAGATATAAACATACAAAAGAACCCTGCTAAGTTTTGGAACTTCCCTCCCGCACACAGCCAGTTCACAGGAACTACAAAGGAATTTTTCTCCACTGTGCTCTCATGAAATGTTCAAATCCTCTAACCGGAAGTCCCTGTTCAAAAGTGGCACTGAAGCCAGTAAGATCTGCTGACACTTCACTTGATGGCAAATCTCTACACAAACGAGTAATGGTTTTTACCTCCACAGAAGGAATGGAAAGAAGTTGCTAAGATCAAACAATGGGTTCTTAACAAGTGCAGATGGCTCCTGCTGTTTCCAAGAGTCCATGTTCTCTAGCCCTTGCCAAAAACTGGACCAATCTGTCCTGTTTATAACATCAGTAAATCCCTCATGACAGTAAAATTACATATTATGGTCAAGCAACCTGGAAGAGCTTCAGTGGATCTAAATTGCATTAGACTTTCCTGTTGAGGAATGGACCTGACAGGCACTCTCGGTAGATACTCAAACCCCTGCTCTAAATCCATTCATTAAAACTGGGTGTACTAATCCTCAAAAATGTTTAAATAGGTGGATTCAGGAAGGATGTGCAAGAAAACATGTGGATTAGCATGGATTGCCCTGTTCAGTATTGCAGTCAGGTGTGCCTCTTTTCCATAAATCCATCACCTTAAGTCACAATGTTGTTTGTGTAATGTGTTTTAGCAACAATGCCCAAGGAGTAGATTGCTGTAAAGCTCTGTGAAGCGGTATATAAGTCTAAATGCTATTGTTATTGCTATAAACCAAGCTAAGCCTGAACACACTTGTTAGTCTGGTCCTCAGCTCAAGCTGCTCTCTCTCACAGGCCTGCATAGATCATTCAACAAAGTTGCAAAGCCACTACTCAAAAGCTAATCACAACTGCTCTGAAACCTTATGATTAATTCTATTGGAACAACTGGCCCAGAATGGCTTGCACAAGCTCTTTCTGGGACAAACACTGCACAATGAATAAAATTTGAATATGGACTTTGCCCATAATCATTGAAAGACGGGTGGCCTACAAATTAAATTACATTAAATTAATCAAATTAAATTTCAGATATATTCCTGACAGAGCCACTGACCATAACACTTCGGTGAAAAAATATTTCTGGTTGCAATGGGAGGGGCTCAAGGAACAACTCAACATTTTTCCATGTCTGACTGTAATGGCAAAATATTACATTTATGAAACATGATGATGATAATATTGCCTCTAAAGAAAATGTTGCATGCTTACAGTTTCACATTATAGTATTTACACAATTACATCCCTACAGTCCTCAGCCACAACTAAAAGGAAAATTTGCCTGTTACTCTGAAATTCACAGAAAATAAGTGTTGATTGTAGGAACATGTTCATCGAATACTTAGTTAAGGAGGACAATCTCTACTGTATTCAAGGCTGAGGAGTAAAACAAAAATACACCTATCTCTCTGAATTCAACAGTTACAATAACAATCTTTATATACCTATAACTAATGTTGTATGCCAGTTTGGCCTGGCATAATTTGGGGAGGGAGGGAAGTATTTGCTAAACACTTAAGAAAGGAAGAACAGTGCCCAGTGGCAGAAGCTTTGCAGCAGTTTTGTTTTTCTCTTGCAATTGCAGACAAGGTCTAATCATTTCCCAGCAACTGTATTTTTTTCCAAGGATCACTATCGCTTTCAAAAACAACATCTTACATGCAGGGGTGGGATTCTACTGGTTCAGCCCAGTTCAGGCGAACCGGTAGATCCGAGAATCAGCTGGGAGTGAACTGGTTCGGTTCGGTCCATCCGCCCACCTGGGCTCTAGGCTGTTTTATATCCTGTTTTTTCAAGCTCAGATGATTTCCGTGGCACAGCGGATTGCCATACATCCGCTGTTTAACACACAGGGATTGTTGGAGAAGGTCAATAGCAAATGCTCTGCGTGCACATGAAGCGCATGCTCACCAAACCGGTTGTTACACTGGTTGAATCACACCCCTGCTTACATGTGTATTATATCTAGATATTTAGCTCACTACTTATCATAATAGTTGAATACTCACAACTGGATGCTATGTGCTGCTCAGCAACAGTTCATGGGGAATACAAGAAGGGGAACAGTACTGACCTTGTGTTCTGCTCCTGGGTTTCCCAGAGCATCCAATTGTTCACTGAAGGAAACAGGATGCTGTTAGGCTTCCCTAGAGTTCGGTCTATTTCTACAGAGTTTTTTTTTCTTCATACCGTTATTTGTTCTCTTCAGTTTGCATAGTGTGGTTTTTGAATCATCCTAGCTGCACCAGAGATAGATTAGAAAGATTATCTCTAATCCTCAGAATGCTGAATTTGGAAATAAACTCTCTTAAATGATCTATAAATTATGAACAAATATTCTGGGAGGGGTGAATAACCCGATCTCCACCCCCACCTAAATAACTTAAGGAATTTTATGAGAGGAAATGGAATACAAATGTTTTCTTTTCCTTGTTTCCTGTTTATGATATTGGTCTAAAAGTAAGCTCTTTCTGAAAGAAAGGCTCTTTGGAAGGCCTTTCTTCCAGCAGAGGAAATGAACAACAAATTGTGGAAAAACTATCTCAAAAGCCTTACACAATAGAATAAAACAATAAGGGCTACCTCAAGTTGAAGCTGACTCCAGTTCACTATGTATGTCTAGATCATTTTCTTGGCAATAATAAGGGAACTTTGCCAATGCCATTTTCCAGGAGTTTTTTTTTTTCCAACTTTTCAATCTACCTCATATCTCTAGTGTTTTTTTAAGTGATCCTTCAACTATATTGTAACCAGGTCTGAGCCAAATTAAGGCTCTGTCACATTGGCCGATTGATGCAAAACGTTTGTAAAAAGGACACAGCGGACAAGAAAATGTTCCATCCGTAGTTATCCGCTCTCAAAAGTGCCCCGAATTTGCATAAGCAGAGCGGACAACAACGGAAAGGAATGGACGGGGGGAGGATGTAGAGGGGATGGAAAGAGGATGCTCCACGGAAGCCTAGCGGATGGAAGCGGATGGGAGTGGATGGCACATCCGTAGGGCTTCCGGAGGAGCACAGCGAAGCAAATGTGCAGCGGAAAGAGCGGATGCCGAGCAGATGCCGAGCGGATGCAGAGCGGATGAAGCGGATGCAGAGCGGAAGCCTAGCGGATGCACAGCGTTCACTGCGCATGCGGGGAGGATGCATTGCGTCAGCCCCGCGGATATAAAGGGAAGCAGCTCGCAAGCAGGTCACCATTCAGAGGAAAGACCTGCTGCCAGACACAGCTCCAGCCAGCCAGCCAGCCAGCCAACAACCATGGGGAAGAAGAGAAAGCCTCTGCCATCTGCTGCCAGCCCTGGCAAGAGGGACAGGGCCACCATGCCACCCCCTGGCCCTGACTCTGCTTCTGCTGGGGCTTCTGCTGCTCGGGCTCGCTCTTCTGGTGCTGGAGCTTCTGCTGGCGCTGCTCCTGGTGCTGGGGTTTCTGCTGGTGCTTACTCTGCTGGCACTGCTCCTGGTGCTGGTGCTTCTGCTGGTGCTTACTCTGCTGGCACTGCTCCTGGTGCTGGGGCTTCTGCTGGGGCTTACTCTGCTGGCGCTGCTCCTGGTCCTGCTGGTCCTGCTGCTTCTCCTGGTCCTGCTGGTGCTCCTGGTCCTGCTGGTGCTGCTGGCGCTTACTCTGCTGCTGCAGATCCTGGTCCTGCTGGTGCTGCTGGCGCTGCTGGTCCTGCTTTTGCTACTACTGTTGTTGTTGCTGCTGCTGCTGCTGCTGGTGTGAAGGAGCAGCCCCTACAACCTCGAAGCCCCTCCAATGAGGGCCCATATGGCCCTGCCAGAGGGAGGAAGAGACAGACGCGTGAACGGGAGAGGAGGCAATACTCAATCAAAGAGGAACATGAGGATGAGGTGCAGGAATGGCTGAGGGAGAACGAGTATCTATGGCGGAAGGGACACAGGCTCTATCGAGACACCAAAAGGAAGCAGGCTGCTTGGAGAGAGAAGACAGAGAGCCTGGGCTACACTTCAGAGGTGCTCCTCGGCTGGTGGAAGCACATGCACACCGGGTACGGGAAGCTGCACTTCAAGAAATCTGGCCAGGCCGCGGTCAAGCTGATGGACTGAGAGACCTACGTCATGGCCAAGTGCAGCTTCTTGGAGTGTGATATCCACCACCGAGGAGCAGCCCCTCTCACAACCCTCTCTCTCAGGAATCCTGCTGAGAGCCAGTCCTCTTCTAGTAAACTGTCAGCTCCTGTGTCCAGGCAGGTATCTGTGGAGTGTGCCACGACGGAGACCTCCCCGACAGCTGTACTACCCGTGGCGGAGTGCGTGGAGGACCCCCAACGCAGTGGGAGCAAGGAGAGGGCACTTCCACCACAGGCCAACCCGCATCCACCCCCAGCTCCACCTCCACAGAAAGGCAGAGAGGCAGACCAGAGGGGCAGAGCCACACTGTCCTGCTGGAGTTCAGGGACACCATCAGAAGCAGTGTAGATCTCCTCCCTCAGCTGGTACACACCGACGTCCCATCCTCCAACCACAAGCCCTTCATCACCTACGTCAACCAGACCCTCATGAACATGTCGGAACCACAGTACCAGGTGGTAAAGGACAGGATCACCGATCTTCTTCACAACCCTCCAGACCAAGCTGAACCTGCTCCCACCCAGTCCAGGCCTGCTCCTCCACCCCAGGTGGTGTCACTGCCCTTCCAAGGCTTTCCACAGGCCCTCACCTACCAAGGCTACGGCTACCAGGAGCTCCAGCAGCACAGGCAGCCCTTCCCAGTCCAGGCACAGGTACATCGAACGACACCGGTGCCACCGATGCCACTGATGCCACCCACACCGATGCCAGCCATGCCGATGCCAGCCACGCCACCGATGCCATCCATACCACCGATGCCACCCATGCCACAGATGCCACCCACGGCACAGATGCCACCCACGCCACAGATGCCACCAACACCTCACCTCGCTCAGCTGCAGACCAGACATCCCCACTACACTGCTCCTTCCTCCACCCCACAGCCAAGCCCAGCCTCAGAACATCTGTCATTGGTATTGGGGTTGACACCCCATGTCATGGAGGAAGGGGCTCTCAACATCACGGGGCTGAGCCATCTCTCTGAGAGCTTCCTCCACACACCGTCCCCTGTTGCCCTCTTGGGGCCAGGCACCCCAATGACGCCTCAGACCAGCACTCCAGCAGCAGCCACCTCCACAGCACCTGGACCCTTCACCCCTGAGATTGGGCACACCTCAGAGTGACCAAGAAGAGTGCCAGAGACTGGGTGGCTACCTGTTGACTTTATTTTTGCTTTGGACACTTGACTTGGGTCATTTTTCTTTTACAGCTTGTTATTAACAAAGATTATCTTTTTTTCACACACTTGCTTCATTTATTTTAGTCAATAAAGTCTTGGTGGAAAGTTTTAGAAATGGTTTAAGCCTTTGCATGCTTGTGGGATGGGTTAAGATAGCAGTGGGATGGGCAGGGATACCTTTGGAATGGGTAATAGCTGTGGGATGGGCAGGGATACCTTTGGGATAGGTAAGGATAGTTGTGGGATAGATAAACCTCCAGTGCAAGCATAGTGGGACTGTATGGTCCACCCTCCCAGGTGGCACACCTTTGGCCCTTTATTATCAATAACAATGTAATCATTGATCCACACATTTCAACATAAACACAACTCTTTATTAAATGCCCTGTTCATTGTAGGCCCACCCAACATACATGGCACAATATCATCAGTGTTATGCGACAGCCTCAAGGAAGCAACCATTAAGCATCTATCATCCTGTCTTGCCACTCCACTGCTCCAGCTGGAGAGTTGCACCAGTGTCTCAGGAGGTTGCGCTGCTTCTTCCCTTCACGTGAAGCTCTGTTGGGGCTTTGCACATCCAGAGTGTCTATCAGGTTTCACCCTTGCCTCCATTCACCAGGCTCCATGTCCCCATTGCCTTGTTGGAGGTCCACGAGCCTGTTCTGCAACACTGGGTAGCGGGTGCGCATGAGATTGTGCAGGATGCAATAAGCTTCCACGATGCTCCTCATAGTCCCTGGGTGATGCTGCATGGTGGTGAGAAGTACCTGGAACCTGTTGGCCAGGATGCCAAAGGCATTCTCCACCACCCGCCTTGCCCTGGACAGCCTGTAGTTGAAGATCATCTCTTCACTGGTGAGGCATCTGGAAGTGTAGGGCTTCATGAGGTAGGTTCTGAGGGAGAAGGCGTCATCACCCACGATGAAGTAGGGCACATCTTGTGTGTCGTTCGGCAGGGGGTCTGGATCTGGGAAGCCCATGATGAGGTTGCATTCCAGCCCCTCCTTGAGGTGACTGGTGTTATATACCTGGGCATCTGAAGCTGACCCGTTGCCTGAAGCATCGATGTACATGAACTTGTAGTCAGCATCGACCATGGCGGAGAGGATGATGCTGAAGAAGCCCTTGTAGTTGAAATAAGTGGACCCTGACTTGGCTGGAGCTTTGCAGGCCACGTGCTTGCCATCTATGACTCCAACGGTGTGGGGGAAGTTCCACTTCTGATACCACTGCTCTGCAACTTTCTTCCAGCCTTCTTCAGTGGAGGGGCACTGGAGGAGCTCCTCCAGGTATTCTTCGATGATGGCCTGCACCACTTCTCTGACCACAATGCTGATGGTGTTGTGTGGCACCCTCCAGTACTGCATGCTCCTGTACGTGGTCCTTGAGGCCAGGTGGCGCAGAGTCAGTGCCACCTTGAGCCCAGGCTGGGCCGGAAGTTGGTGCTCTGCTTGGTCAACCTGGGTGTCAGCCGCTCCACAACTTCGTCAAACATGGCTGGAGGCATCCTCATGAAGTTCTGGAATGCACGAGGGTCTTCGTTCCTCAGCTCCACCATCAGCTTGTTGTACAGTCCGTACTCTGCTCTTCTCCCGATCCATCTTCAGACCCAGACCACCATCTCCTTTTCTTCCCGTAGAACAGGTGAAAGAGCCTGTAGATGGTTTCGCACTGTTGCAGAACGATGGTGGCTACCAAAAGGAGTGTGTTACGATCCATGGTGGAGATGACTGGATGCTGTGGAAGAGCAAGAGCCAGATGAAGGCTGAAAAGGTCTGCACAGCAGGGCTACTGGACTGAAAGTGAGATCTAGGTGAGTTCCTCCCCCTTTTTATTGGAAATATAGGTTTTCCGCTCGGTGTCCCTTTGCATCCTCTAGGCATCCTGCAGACATCCTAAATATCCAAGATACGTCCCCTCTGCGAACGTTTTTTCCATTTTAATGCTTTGTATGCGAGCTTCATCCGCTTTCATCCTTTCTCCGTCTGTGCTAATGCTTTGTGTTCGTTCCGCGTCCGCTTTGCTTCCTCCCTGTGTCCGTTTTCCGCTGGAGCGGATTTGAGTTGCGCGGATGCACAGCAGATGCCTAGCGGACATAGCGGACGCGTTACGGATGACGGATGTAGAACAGATGTTCCCCGTATGCGATGCAGATGCAGAACGGACGCGTTGGATACATTTTCCACTCAAAATGTTTTGAGCAGCTCAAAACTTTTTGAGCGGATGAAATGTCAATAGACGGATGCTGGACGGATAGAGAGGATGAAAAACGGAGGCAGTGAGTACAGAACTGAAGCATCGCGTTAACCAATGGATGGCAAGTGTTTCTCTCCATTTTACATCCTCTTTCCATCCGTTGGTGGAGTGTGACATAGGCTTTAGCTTTTCAAATTTAGTTAAAATTTGGCTGGGTTCTGCCACACGCAGAGTTTAAAAGGAGAGATTTAATCTGGAAATAAGGAGAAACTTTCCGACAGTGAGAACAATCAACCAGTGGAACAGCTTACCCTCAGAAGTTGTGGGGACGCCATCACTTGAGACTTTCAAGAAGAGATTGAACTGCCATTTGTCAGAAATGGTGTAGGGTCTCTCGCTTGGGCGGGGGTTGGACTAGATGACCTACAAGGTCTAATCTAGTTAGAAACTTAAGGGCATCCGGGTTATTCCAAAAAGGTCAGTCCGCACACCATGCAGATCCATCTGCAGCTTCTATTCACTCTAACACTAACTTGCAATCCCCGTAATGAAATGATGAAGTTTCAATATGCACGCATTACAGTAACGCAGAATTGCTTTCTATTGGGCCAGATCACCGTTTCATTTAAACCAGCATTGTTTATTTTTGCTGATAGTGCCTCTGCAGAAGCTCAAGCTGAGAAGTCTTTCCCGTCTCAGGATAATGTACAATTAATAGACTTCGCTCAATTGAAATCCAAATGCAAGCAAGTGATCTTTTTGCTGTGAATACTTCTACTTCAATTGGCAGACATTGGCAACCACTTTATCTATTAAATATCTGAATGATTTTAAAAAAAATCTGAGCCGTTTATTTTCAGTAGAAAAGCAATATCTAGGCTTCTGTGCATGGAAACTGCTCCACTCTTGAACGTGTATGTCAGGGTTGTCAAACTTATTGAGAGCTGCACCAGGGTTGTGTTTGACCTTGGAGGGCCAGGGTGGGCATAGCCAGGGTGGGTATGGCCAGCTCAACATCACTCATGTTCAGGTGCTTGTGGTGGCCCGAGCACTCTGCCAGTGAAAACAGGCTCCCAAGTTCCGGTTTTGGCTGCGACAGCCTCCTGCAACCCTCTGCCAGCAAAAACAGTACTAGAGGGTCACCCGTGGCCCTGACATGCTCCACTTTTGGCTGCCAAAGCCTCCTGCAATGCTCTGCCAGCTAAAACAGCTTGAGTGGGTCACCCATGGCCCTCAAATGCTACCTTTTCCGCTGTGATGGCCTCCTGAAACCCCCTGCCAGCGGAAACGGAGTTCGGGAAACCAGCAAGCAGC
>BLBF01000041.1:19659101-19673713 GCA_015471245.1 Laticauda colubrina
GAAACCCCCTGCCAGCGGAAACGGAGTTCGGGAAACCAGCAAGCAGCCCTCTTGAGCTCCATTTTTGCTGGCTGAAACAGCTTGGGATAGTCCTTTGCTGTTTTCAGGGCAGCCCTGCAGACCAGATCTAAGCATTCCGTGGGCCATATCCTGCCCCCGGGCCTTGAGTTTGACACCCCTGGTGTATGCGAGTTTTTGTTCCTCACAATCACGTTTGCCCACTTTGTGTTTGCAAGTCAAGAGCACTTCTGCAACACATTTCATATTATTCTAGGATAAAATGCAGATAACTGCCAAGTGTCCAAGAAAAACTGGAGGTGGTAAACTGTAGAACTGTGATCCTTCTTTCATATGACATCCTCTTTATACCCTGCATTGCCTTTGTTAAAGGAAAGCCATATCCCAGACTCCATTTCTTCTTAGAATGCCTGTTCTTACAAAAACACAATCCTATCACATGCAGCCTCAAATGCCAGCTTCCTTTGGGTCAAGTAAAAGAATCAACCCATTCTTTTTAAAAACATAAAGGGGAAGTTGAAGAAGAAAGAAAGCTGCTATCGTGTATATTACAATCAAATGTTAATTAAGAATCTATCGGTTCCAGCATTCCCTTAGATTCAGCCTCACTCTAGAAACCCCTCTTGGTCACCTTTTGTGATTTCACATCTTTTGTGATTCGCTGGTGCCAGCTTGGAATTGGTCTTATGCAAGGTTTACGCAGTGTGCACAGAAATAATGATTTAGAAGACATTATTTTTCTGATACTTGAATTGTAACAGCCAATTTACATACGAGTACAGTAGACATAGCTTCAACTCATATGATGCTGAGTTATGAATAACACAGAAAAAAAATAAACAGGAAAAAATTTGATAGCCATCTCCTTCACACATAGCTTCTCAGCATGTAAAGCATTTCCTTCTGATTGGTAAATATTTAGCAATATACATTTTACATTCTATTTGTTCTGAAATAATGCATTCTAGATTTTTCATTTACCACATAGAAAAATGACTAAAAACTATTTTAAAAAAATTACAATGATGCAACATTTAGCTTTAATTAGGAAAGTGATAATAGAGTGTACCAATAGTCAGACCTCCCAAACAATTTATTTTATATATTACATAAAAGGTTTGAATGGTTTGCCTTTTCCTTCTAAACACTTCCTTACTCATATGACAAATGAGCTTGGAATATTCCTCAGTAACATTTTCTCTGAAAAAAAAATTAACAGAACAGATTGTGACTTGCCTATGGGGCTGACTTTTAATCCATCTTGCATATAAACACATCAAAAAAAGATATGAAAATACGGTTACCAGATATCTAAATAGGTAGAGGAGGACGTGTGTGTGTGTTTGTGTGTGAAGAAAGACACACACTAATTGTTTAACTTTCTTGGCCTCTATAACAAAAGTAAAAGTGAAAAATTGCAAAAACAAAAACGTACTTAGTTCTACATGTACTTATTCCAGCTTCAGAAAGACTGTTTTGCAATGGCAAGAATGGGCTAGAGTTGCTTAAGAACTTTCAGTATGTTACTGAATAAGGTCTTGTCAATTTCAGGCAGCAACTCAAGCTGGCTGAAAGGTACTAACCAACTAATTAAGATCACAAAGCTCAGCTAGCGAAGCTGAAGTTAGCATTCCTTAGGGAAGTGTGCTGCAGAGAAATATACATGTGACATCTACTTAAAAGAATATCATAACATACACACACACACATATGTATGTATGTATATATGTGTATACACACACACACACACACACACAAGCTCTTGTTCCAAGTCAGACAGGACGACCACAGGAAATCAAGATTTCCTGAACACTATTTTTGACAATACTTGAAGCATGGGAAAAAAGTAGAAAAATTCTTACAAAAATGTACAAGCTCTACTCCAACTCCTTCCATTTCATAAAATCATGCATGCTCTATACCAGTGGTGTCCAACTTTGGCAACTTTAAAGCCTGTGGACATCAATTTCCATAATTCCCCAGCTAGTTGGGGATTCTGGGAGCTGAAGTCCACAAGTCTTAAAGTTGCCGAAATTGAACACCCTGCTCTATAACCCTCAAGAAGCCAGATTTGTGTCACCTTCCCAAGCAACTGATTTGAGGATTATGATCCCTTAATGTCAGAAAAGTTTCAAGAACACCAGGGATTCAAACAGGACGTTGCAATTCTTACAAAGTTTAATCAGCACCAAGGATGAAAAGCATACTCAAGATAGCATTTCAAAAGGTATATATGAATATGTTCCACTTTTCCAAACAGACCTTTGTTTCTGAGCTGTTCCGTCTGGAAAAGACACGCGGTAGACCGGGTTCCAGCAAATAACTCTTTATTAGTTAACAGCAAACAGTAACGGAACATTGGCTCAAGCCGCGGCAGCCCTTTTTATAGAGGCTTGCCTGCCGGCTTGTAGCCAATGACATTGTTTTAACTTTGCCGCCTTTGAGCAGCTTCTTGGATTGGTTCCTAATGAACCAATCCACTACTGGCCTTTCTGGCCAATCAGAACTACTTGGAACCTTCAAAGTTATACAGAACACGTCTCCCCCTTTAGTTCAGTCCAACATGAGTGATGTAGTCGCGCAGGTAGGTGGGGCTTCTTCTGGTCCTAGTTGACCTCACCAAGGGCTTCAAGCAGTTTGGTCGGGATCGCTGTCTCTCCGGCTCATCTCCATGGAACCGCTTGGAAGGGTGAGTCAGCATTGCCATTACCGCTTGAGTTGCTCAGGCCAGTGGTTTTGCCGCTCCCTCCTGGTTTGACCTGGCTCGTTGAGCTGGCCTGGCTGGCCCCTTCCAGTACGGCTTCCTTTTCGCTTGGACTACCTCAGATGGTTTCATCTAACCATAAGTGCTCTTTTTGGTTGGTTAGATGTTCTGGATTTAATTTTAATGGTTCATTTTCACACCCTTTTTTATTTGTTTGTGTTTCCCCCCCCCCCCCCTTGGTTTTGTTTTCGTTGATTTTTATTATTTGAGGTTGCACGGTCGTTTTACACTCGATGTTTCAGTAACAAAGCTGGTCTGTGTGCCGCTTCCATTCTCTTCCATCGTCCACGGTTAGTCGGTAGGACCGGGGGCCTGTTATTTCTGTGATAGTGGCTAGAAGTCAGAGAGGGTCCCCAGTAAAATTCTTTGCAGACTAGTTTGCCGATTTCAAAAGTGCAGTATCAGCTGGACGAGTCGGGGGAGTTCTCACAAGTGTAATTTGGGTGCAGTCTATCTAAATGGGATCTGAGTTTCCTCCCCATTAACAATTCTGCCGGACTCTTGTTTGTTGTACTACTGGGAGTGATGTGTTGTAGTGTAAGTAAGCACTTCAGCTTGTCTTGGACATCCCCACAGTCCATTTTTTCTAGGCCTTCTTTGGTAAACCTGACCATTTGTTCGGCCTTACCATTCGCCACTGTGTGGGCTGGCGCAGTTAGTGCATGGCGTATACCCAGGGATGCTAAGTACTGTTCGAATTGTATAGCTGTTAGTTGTGGCCCGTTGTCGGATACCAATACATCAGGTAAACCATGACTTGCAAACAATTTGTTTAGCTGATTTATAACAGTGTCGGTTGTTGTGGATGGCATGACTATAACCTCCAACCAATTAGAATATGCATCTACAACTATTAAGAACATATTGCCCCTGGTTGGTCCTGCAAAACCAATATGGATTCGAGAACAAGGGCCTCGTTGGGTCTCCCAGTCCCATATGGGTGCTTGCGGTGGTGTGGGTCTAGCTCTCTGACACTTGTGGCATGTTGCAACCCAGCGTTCAATATCCTTGTCTATACCAGACCACCAGACATAGCTCCTGGCCAGGCTTTTCATTTTTACTATGCCTGGGTGGCCCTCATGTAGCATACCCAACACCTATTCCTGCAGTCTGGATGGAATTATCACCCGATCTCCCCACAATAAACACCCCTGTTGTACTGACAGTTCAGTCTGTCTGGTCCGAAAAGGTTTAAAACCTTCAGTCTTTTGGCTTTCCAGCCAGCCTTTACCTACCCAAGTCAAAACGCGGACAGTCAATGGGTCTTTCGGCGAGGCTCTGGTGACATCATTTGCAGACAATGGAAGTTCAGGTCAGGTCTCTACTTGTAGGGTAGCGGTGGTTGGAGCCGGGTCGTCCTCTATGGTTGGTAATGGTGCTCGGCTTAAAGCCCATGTCACACTGAACCAACGGATGCAAAGAGGATGTAAAACGGACAAAAAACCTTGCCATCCGTTCGAAAACGCGATGTACTCACTGCCTCCGTTTTGCTTCCTCTCTATCCGTCCAGCATCCGTTTATTGACGTTTCATCCGCTCCAAAAGTTTTGGGCTGCCTAAAACTTTTGCGTGGAAAATGTATCCAGTTCGTCCGTTCTGCATCCGCTACGCATCCGCTATATCCGCTTGGCGTCCGCTGCGCATCCGCGCAACTCGCATCCGCCCGGACGCAGGGAGGAAGCGGAACGGATGCGGAACAGATGCAGAATGGATGCAGAACGGATGCAGCACGGAAACAAAGCGTTAAAAGCGGAAAAAACGTTCGCAGAGGGGATCTATCTCGGATATTAAGGATGTCTAGAGGATGCCTAGAGGATGCAAAGGGACACCTATACTGCCGATAAAAAGGGGGAGCAACTCGTCTGCATCTCACTTTCAGACGAGCAGCCCAGCTGTGCAGACCTCTGCAGCCTTCATCTGACTCTTCCTCTTCCACAGCATCCAGTCATGTCCACCGTGGATCGTACCACAGTCCTTTTGGCAGCCACCATCCTTCTGCAACAGTACGAAGCCATCTACAGGCTCTGTGAACTCTACTATGGGAAGAAAAAGAGGCGGCCAAGAAGCGTCTGGGTACGAAAATGGATCGGGAGAAGAGCAGAGTACGGACTGTATACAAGCTGATGGTGGAGCTCAGGAACGAAGACACTCGGGCGTTCCAGAACTTCATGAGGATGCCTCCAGCTATGTTTGACGAAGTTGTGCAGCACCTGACACCCAGGTTGACCAACGCTTTGCCATGGTTGATGCTGACTACAAGTTCATGTACATCGATGCTTCAGGCAATGGGTCAGCTTCAGATAGCCAGGTATACAACGCCAGTGACCTCAAGGATGGGCTGGAATGCAAACTCATCATAGGTTTTCCAGTTCCAGACCCCCTACCCAATGATACACAAGATGTGCCCTACTTCATCGTGGGGGATGACGCCTTCTTCCTCAGAACCTACCTCATGAAGCCCTACATTTCAAGATACCTCACCCGTGAAGAGAGGATCTTCAACTACAGGCTGTCCAGGGCAACACGGGTGGTGGAGAACGCCTTTGGCATCCTGGCCAACAGGTTCCAGGTACTTCTCACCACCATGCAGCATCACCCAGACACCGTGAGGAGGATCGTGGAAGCTTGCTGCATCCTGCACAACCTCATGCGCACCCGCTACCCAGTCTTGCAGAACAGGCTTGTGGACCTCCAACAAGGCAATGGGGACATGGAGCCTGGGGAATGGAGGCAAGGGCGAAACCTGATTGACACTGAGGATGTGCAAGGCCCCAACAGAGCCTCACATGAAGCGAAGAAGCAACCTCCTGAGACACTGGTGCAACTCCCCAGCTGGAGCAGTGGAGTGGCAAGACAGGATGGTAGATGCTTAATGGATGCTTCCTTCAGCCTGTCTCATCACATGGATGAGATTGGGCCATGTATGTTTGGTTCGCCTACAATGAACAGGGCGTTTAATAAAGAGTTGTGTTTATGTTGACATGTGTGGATGATTGATTACATTATTATTGATAATAAAGGGCCATAGGTGTGGCACCTGGGAGGGGGGACCATACAGTCCCACTCTGCTTGCACTGGAGGTTTATCTATCCCACAGCTATTAGCTATCCCAAAGGTATCCCTGCTCATTCCACAGGTATCCCTGCCCACCCCACTGCTATCTTAACCCATCCCACAAGCATGCAAAGGCTTAAGCCAATTCTAAAAGTTTCCACCAAGACTTTTTTTAAAAAAACAAATGAAGCAAGTGTGTGAATCAAAGATAAACTTTATTGAACAACAAGCTGTAAAAAAAATGACCCAAGTCAAGTGTCCAAATAAAGTCCACAGGTAGCCAGCTACCCGGTCTCTGGCACTCTTCTTGGTCACTCGGAGGTGTGCCCAGTCTCAGGGGTGAAGGGTCCAGGTGCTGTGGTGGTGGGTGGTGCTGGAGTGCCTGGCCTCGAGAGGACAACAGGGGATGGTGTGTTGAGAAAGCTCTCGGACAGCTGGCTCAGCCCCGTGATGCTGAGAGGTCCTTCCTCCATGCCATGGGGTGTCAGCCCCAGTACTGATGACAGATGTACTGAGGCCGGGCTTGGCTGTGTGGTGGAGGAAGGAGTAGTGTAGTGGGGCTGTTTGCTCTGCAGCTGGGCGAGGACTGGCGTGGGTGGCATCATTGGCGTGGGTGGCATCGCTGTCGTTGGTGGCATCATTGGCGTGGGTGGCATCGGTGGCATCAGTGAAACAGATGGCAACGGTGTCGCCTGATGACTCTGTGCCTGGACTGGGAAGGGCTACTGCCTGTGCTGCTGAACCTCCTGGTAGCCGTAGCCCTGGTAGGTGAGGGCCTGTGGGAAGCCTTGGAATGGGAGGGACATCACCTGGGGTGGAGGAGCAGGCCTGGACTGGGTGGGAGCAGGTTCCTCTGGGTCTGGAGGGTTTTGAAGCAGCTTGGTGATCCGGTCCTTCACCTGCTGGTACTGTGGATCCGCCATTTCCTTGAGGATCTGGTTGACATAGGTGAAGAAGGGCTTGCGGTTGGAGGATGAGGCGTTGGTGTGGACCAGCTGAGAGAGATCTATGCTGGTGCGGATGGTGTCCCTGATCTCCAGCAGGACAGTGTGGCTCTGCCCCTCCAGCTGTCCGGCTCTCTGCCTTTCTGCGGAGGAAGAGCTGGAGGGGGTGGATGCGGCTAGGAGTGTGGTGGACTCAATGTCTCCTTTCTCCCACCGCACCAGGGAGTCCTCTACGCACTCCACCACACTACGCACTCCACTTTTTATAGAGGCTTGCCTGCCAGCTTGTAGCCAATGACATTGTTTAAACTTTGCCGCCTTTGAGTGGCTCCTTGGATTGGTTCCTAATGAACCAATCCACTACTGGCCTTTCTGGCCAATCAGAACAGACTACTTGGAACCTTCCAAGTTATACAGAACATGAGCTATATGAGTATCACTTTTAGGTCCCTGTAATTTAAACCTTTTGCATGATCAATTTTAACCAAACTCAACAGAAAGAATACGAAATGCATTGTAACTACGCAGAGATCCAGATGTTAATGCACAGAGTTGTTTACTCAAACCATCTAGTTTGAGTTTCTGTTTTCCCTTTTCACTTTCTCATTCATTTTTGAAAACTAAAATGTCCATCCTAGGTAAGGCACAAGAGTTATCCTTTGATGTTGACAACCCAAGCAATATAATTATTGTTCAATGTGGGAGTTCACTACTTCCTTCAGATGCTACTCAAAGGACATTCCCTCTGCCTCTCAACCTCAGATAAACTCCAGTACCTTCTACCAACCACAGCGTTCCCATCAGAACTCGCAGGCCAAGGCAAATATCTGATTTAACACTTCAGTTCCTAATTTTCATGCTGGATTGAATTTAGCCTTTGCAAGCACCTTCATCACAGCTGCAAGCTCAACTAAGTGCCAGAGAGTTCACATAAAACAGGGCTTTTATTTGAAATGGAAAGAGGGAAAATATTCCTGAATGGAATGAAAGCAACACTCTGAAATTGCCAAGAATTTGTGATGCATCCATTACCCTTCTTGGAAATCCTTGAACGTCAGCTTTGAGTTACTAATTGGACCAGTTTTTTAATGGACAACTCTTGATTCAAGCCATCTGTCATGTTCTGAGTCTGTGCCAGTAGCGTATTCATCAATAATAATAAATTCATCCATTGAGAAATAATTCGATCTAATAAAAAAATATTGCTGATTGACTAACTAGCACTTTTCCCCACAAGTATTTGGCCTGACCAGCTTTTTCTGAGCTTGGAAGCTAAGAAGGGTCAGACCTGGTCACCATTTGGATGGGAAACCCTAGGGAATACTAAAGATGTGGACTAGACAGGAAAGTCGATAAACATCCTGGAAGAAGACAATAGCAAATCACATCCATATAGCTGCCAAGAAAACTGCATGGATATCTCCATGTACTAAGTTATTACAAGCTTGAAATAGAAGAGAAAGTAGCATTGGCCACATGATTAAAAAACTTTACACAGAACTAGAAGTTTTCCTCCCCATCAGAATTGAAATGAAAATTATCTTCCTCACAGATGCTGTCAGTTTTGGGAGAAATATCTTTCCTCCTAGAATAAAAATCAATTGCAAAGAACTTCAGCTGTCTGGAACCATAATAACATACAGGCACAATGATCTCTCCCATGTATGACTGTTGTTTCCTCTTTAAACCTCTTTAAACAAGACAAGGTTTGCACGCAGAGCTTCTAGAATTCTTTCATCCTTACCAGTGTTGTGGCATCCTCATGGTCACATGATCAAAATTCAGATGCTTGGCAACTGACTCACATTTCTGACAGTTGCAGTGTCCTCAGATCATGTGATCACTTATGCATGTGAGGCAAAGAATGATCTCCAAAATCCTCAATGCTCTAAATCACGGGTGTTCAAACTTGACAATTTTAAGACTTATGGACTTCAACTCCCAGAATGGCTGATTGTTGAATTCTGAGAGTTGAAGTCCACAAGTCTTAAAGTTGCGAAGGTTGGACACCCTGCTAAAAACATTTTAGGAGTTTTCTTACACATAATAAACATCTGTATCATCTTCATCATCATCATTATTTTTATATAAAATAATGTAACAGACATATAGTATAATATATATACGAGCTCGACACCCATGCTTCGCTCGAAACCATGGGGTCAGGCTTAGCTTTTCGGGAGGAAAATAAAAGGGGGGGGGGGGAAATCTGCTTCTGCCTACCAGCATCCATCTGTATTCATCTGGCTAACATTTTGTCAATGTGTGAGAGAATTGAGGGCTGTTTGGAAACTGAAATAGTATTTGCTGTGTGAGCAAAAAGGAGACAGCAAGCAGTCAGGACATGGCTTAGTTCAACTATTCTGTGTTAAAGATGGTTGCTGCTGTGAAAGTAAAACTGAAACTGAAACTCCTCTCCTCTACTTGTGTTTTGCATTTGGAACAGATTTCTTTTCAGGTGGGGAGGCGGAGTAGAACTTCTTCCCATCAGAGCTGTTAATAATAATACTAATGCTCTAATGGTCATTTTGAAAAATCCTTTCTCAATTAGTATCTAGACGCCAAGAGTGACATACGTGCCAAATTTCAAGTTTGTAGGCTTTATGGTTCTGGAGATTTTGTGATGATGCGTGAGTGGTATTTCGCTTTTATATATGCAGATAAGAGATACAGAACATTCTACTGTACTGTAAATCACATACTGTAACAATATTTTATGGTATTAGAACAGGTTACAATTATGTAAAATTCCATAAGGGAAGACTATTTGGAAACTTCAAAATAGGCTATTAAATAAGCCACTAGAACTGATCTTGGTTTCAAGTGTATCAAGTTCTGCAGTATCAAAATTGTGGTCCTATCTCTAACACTTTGACCTAAAGATAAAATTTGCTGGAATTGTTTTAACTGTTGAAGTAAGGGCTGGAAGATCATTACAGATAAGACTTAGAGCCAGAAATAGTCTAGGTGTTATCTTTCTCTTTTTTCTATTTTGCAGATATAAGTCATAACTGCAGGTTCATCCTTGTATACTGATCAGCCCATTTCCTGTTTCCTCTGTACTCTTAAATAACTTTGATTTTCTATTGGATTAGTTTTAGCATGCTTCTACAAGGAAGTGGCAGCTGGAAGGAATAGGAGCATATCCTTCCCTAAAATCCTTAGTAAAAAACCAAAAATCTATATTGTAATAGGTACCTCGTTAAAGACTAGCCAAGATATTTATCTTTTTTCTTGGGTTCCTGTTACAACAAAGATATATTTTGGCAGTTAAGAAAATGTGCAAAAGGAAAGCTTCGGAGCAGGGAGCAACTATTTTTTAAAAAACGGTTGCTAGGAAGGGGGAAAAAGCCCATTTAATGTTTAAACTAAACTGACAAACAAACAAAAACAAAAACAAACAAAAGATTGCCCTTTTCCAGCTTATTATCAAGCGCAAACAGTTGGCTGCAAATGCATTTAAAGCAATGCTAAGGAAACTATATTGGACTGGTATAAGAATGGATGTCAGTTTTGTAAAAGTCATACCTTAACTGTATATATTTAACAGAGGTTTGCATAGCTTGCCATTGTTTTGAAAATTGTACTTCAGATTTTGCGATATGTACTCTGTCACTGAGCTACAAAAGATACCAGGAGCTGGAGGGGCAGAAATCACTAATGGCAGAAGTCATCAATCCTCTTTAGGTGTAGAATATGTGAATTCTTGAAACTTACTTATGTCATATAAAACAGCTGAGAGTTCTTTAAGTACCTGTCTTTCTATAAGTGGCCAGGTGGAGTCTACCATCCCATGACTAGTCTGGACAGTGATAGTAGCATACATAACATCACTTACATTTTGCTTAATATTTCCCTACTTTGCATGCTCTAGAGCAGGGGTGCCAAACTCAATTTCATTGAGGGCCATCTCAGGGCTGTGTTTGACCTCAGGGGGCATGGCCAAGGTGGGCATGGCCAGCTCAACATCACTTGTGTCGGGGGCACCAGGTGAGCTGAGGGGATCCATCATCTCCAGCAGGGGAATTTCTGGATGCCTCCTTGCCTTGTGATCAAATGAACTTCTGCTAGTAATTTGTTTTGCTAGCCCTCCTCCAGCAAAAACAGAGCCTGTGGATGCTGCGCATGGCCCACATGGGATCCATTTTCAGCCGTGACGGCCTCCTGCAGCCCTCTGCCAGTGAAAACGGAGCTCAGGAGTAGTTAAACTGGGAGAAGATTAAAAGACAATGTTATTTGAAAATTCCAGTCTGGATATCGACTATTGAAGCTTTTTCTTATCCTATAATATATAATATATATAAACTAGAGGAACAAGGTATAAAGATGAATTGGTTTTCATATGCGCAAATACATTCAAGGTATGATAAAGATTGCAAAACAGAAGGTTTTATGATAAACCGACTGATTTGGAAAAACATTTTGACTGATGAAAACATTTCACTGATGAAAAGATGATTAAAAAATTGTATGGATATTTATTAGAAATTAAACTAGAAGAACAAGAAGTTAAAAAAACTATGATTACTTGGGGGAAGAATTTTGGATATGGGATTGATTTAGAGAAATGGCAAAAATTATGGTCTCAAAATTATAAGATGACAATGTCAACAGCATATAAAGAAAATGCGTATAATATGTTTTACAGGTGGCATTTTACCCTGACAAGAATAGAAAGAATATTCAAGAATAAATCTGTAAAATGTTGGAAATGTCATCAGACACCTGGCTCATATTACCATATGTGGTGGGCTCGCGCGGATTCTAAAAAAATACTGGTCTAAAATCCACACGTGGTTGGAAAAAATTACAAAAAAACATAGATTTGAAACGAGAGATATTTTGGGGGGGAATTTTGCCTGAAATGTATAGTAAAGACTTGAAATACCTGACTGAAAATGTATTACAGCAGTTAGGATTTTATTTGCTAAAAACTGGAAAAATGAGAAAATACCATCACAGGAGGAAATTATTAAGAAAATATTGGAAAGTGCTGACATTTGAAATTAGAGAGCAAGAAGATAAAACAATTTTATAAAATTTGGGATCTATTCTATCAATGGTTAGATAATAAAATATAGTAACGAAATATGTAGACTTTTAGAAAATACTAAATATATAAAGATTTATTTTTTTCCTTATTATATCTACAAAATGACTTTAGGATAGATTTGGGATGATAATATGAATTGTCACAAAATAAATTGAGTAAAATATAATTATTTCTTAAAAGCATGAATGAATAATAAGTATAGTCAAATGACTGATTGATAGTGATACTAATGCATTGAATATTGGATTGAAAATATGAGATCATATATAGTATAACTGTAATTGAAAACTACCAAATGAAAGCACAAAAAAATCTGTAAACCAACCGACACACTGTATGTATATATATGGAAGATGGCTTGAAATTTTTATGTTTTGTTTGTTTATGTTTGTTTTAAAAACCAATAAAAATTCAAAAAAAAAAAAAAAACCAGAGCTCAGGGAAGCAGCGTGTGGCCCTCCCAACCTCCATTTTCACTGGCAAGGGCACCATGGACCACTCCTTCACTGTTTCCAGGGCAGCCCCGCAGGCCACATCTGGCCTTGAGGTTAACACCCTTACTCCAGACAAGTTGCATCAGTGTTGTAATTTTCATAATTCCTGGCCAAGATGACCTCATATGCCTGGTCTGGGGGGAAATAGTAATGATTATAGTTCAATATTTCTAGATGTCAAGTCTGAAAAAGTAACTCTCTTTTAACAGAGGACAGTAGAGTGAAGCATTATCTCCGCTAACTTTCCAAATAGATTATGCTAATGTAGTTGCATGTCTTGTTTCATTATTTGCACAGCTGCTGGTAAAGGCGATTGACAGAACTAAATTCGTGATTAATTTTGAGTAGTACATTTTTTAACCATTAATTTTCAATCCTCATTCTAAGAAAGCTGCCAAACTGTGAAGTAGATAATTACAATATTTACTACATGGTGCATTAGATAGTCTATAAGAAAAGAAAATGTTAATTAAAAATGAAGGAGACACAGACAAGGAGTACAAGGAGTCCTTGAATTATAACCAAATGGGAGCCTGGAATTTCCATCATGTCATGACGGTAAGAAGTAATCATGCAACATCCCCCCATCCTAGAGAATGAAAAATTTTGGGGTATATTAAAAGAGGCAAAATATTATAATTTCCCAAAGGAGAAATGGAGATACATGTTCCTAAAGGCAGAAAGCAGCCCCAGTCTTTCTTGATAACTTAAGCCCATGTCCCACTGCACCAATGGATGCAAAGAGGATGTAAAACGGACAAAAAAGCTTCCCATCCGTTGGAAAACACGATGTATCCGTTGTGTACTCACTGTACACGTGATTCATACGCTCTATCCATCAAACATCCGTCTACTACTATTTCATCCGCTCAAAAGTTTTGAGCTGCACAAAACTTTTTGAGATGAACTTTCCGCCGCGTACGATCTACATCTGCGAAACATACGGGCAACAAACGTTCTACGTTGTCATCCGTTACATGTCCGATGTATCCTCTCGACATCCTCTGGGCATCCCTGCAACTCATATCCGCTGCAGCTGAAAGCGGAAAGAGGGAGGAAGCGAAAGGTACACAGAATGTCCACACAGCGTTAGTAGCACAGAAATAGAAAGGATGTAAGCGGATGCATCTCGTATATAAAGCATTAAAATGGACAAAACGTTCGTATATGGGATGTATCTCGGATATTTAGGATGTCTGGAGTATGCCTAGAGTATGTGGAAGGACACCTAGCGGAAAACCGACATTTCCTATAAAAAGGAGGAGGAAATCACCTGGATCTCACTATCAGTCCAGCAGCCGTGGTGTACAGACCTCTTCACCCTTGGTCTTGCTCTTCCACATCATCCACTGATGTCCACCATGGATCATCACACACTCCTTATGGTAGCTGCAATCATTCAACACCAGAACCAAGCCCTGTTCAGACTGTTTCACCGTTTCTACGCAAGGAGAAGGAGACATCCAAGAGCTGTGTGGGTGCGACGATGGATCGGGAGAAGAGTGGAGTTTGGACTCTATGACAAGCTGATGGTGGAGCTGAAGAATGAAGACCCTCATCCATTCCAGCACTTCATGAGGATGCCACCAGCCATGTTTGACGAAATTGTGGAGCGTCTGAAACCCAGGTTAACCAAGGCAAACACCAACTTCCGTCCCAGCCTGGACCCTGGACTGAAGGTGGCACTGACTCTGCACCACCTGGCCTCTGGAACCACATTCAGAAACATGCAGTATGCCTGGAGGGTGCCACACAACACCATCAGCATTGTGGTCAGAGAAGTGGTGCAGGCCATCATCAAAGAATACGTGGAGGAGCTCCTCCAGTGCCCCACCACTGAAGAAGGCTGGAGGAAAGTTGCAGAGCAGTGGTATCAGAGGTGGAACTTTCTCCACACCGTTGGAGCCATAGATGGGAAGCACATGGCCTGCAAAGCTCCACCCAACTCAGGGTCCTCTTATCACAACTACAAGGGCTTATTCAGGATCATCCGCTTTGCCATGGTTGATGCTGACTACAAGTTCATGTACATCGATGCTTCAGGCAATGGGTCAGCTTCAGATAGCCAGGTATACAACGCCAGTGACCTCAAGGATGGGTTTGAATGCAAACTCATCATAGGTTTTCCAGTTCCAGACCCCCTACCCAATGATACACAAGACATGCCCTACTTCATCGTGGGTGATGACGCCTTCTCCCTCAGAACCTACCTCATGAAGCCCTACATTTCAAGATACCTCACCCGTGAAGAGAGGATCTTCAACTACAGGCTGTCCAGGGCAACAC